>VKOC01016690.1:0-155559 GCA_009364415.1 Spea multiplicata | reverse complement strand
GCTGACTTTGCATGATAGGAGTGTGATTGCTAACAGCAATCACAGTCCCATCATGCCTAGGTTCCAGCACTTACACATCCATGCTATCACACACACACTCATTCATATACTCATTCATTCACAGATTCATTCCCTCAATCACGCACACTCATTCAAACACCCTTACCTGCACTGCAGCTCCTCGATGCCGCTCACAGACTTCAGCAGGGGGCGCGGCCTCCCTCTGCGTTCTCTGGTAAAGAACAGAGGAGCAGGACCTACCAAATCTGGTAGAATTAAAAAAAAATAGCAGTGATGCTACCATTTATATGGCCAGTACTCCTGTTTGCATTGGCACAGTTACCAGTGCCACCACCAGTACTGTAACTGCCAATAAGAACGACCACTGTTAGTAGAAGTGTAGAGAGCCTAGAGATGATTAATGTGCCATCTGCCAGTGTTCTTGGCACTAGTCCTGCTGCTGCTCATCCACCCAGAGCAGTAGAAGCAGCACCTAAAAGGGCAGAGTCCAAGGCTCTCCGCGCCCCAATTTGGGAGCACTATGAAAGTGTAGAAGAAGGGCGCTATGGAAAGTGAAAACATGGTGCTAATCAGCAGAGGGAAAGTGTCTAGACATTTCATCAGTGCTGTGGTGAAGCATAATGCTGTGTTATTGGGGAAAGAGTCAGAAAACATAGGGCATGAAACAAAGCTGGTGGCCGTGGTACTACTACTACAACAATTAGTACCATCTCCAGAGAGAGTGGAAAAACCCCAAGACCTGCTTCAGAGCCAATAGCAGCTACAGCTAGTGCTGGCAGCCAAAGACCAAGGCAGGTTGGAGCACTGCAACATGTCCAGCCCACCCTGAAAGAATCTGAGGCATTCCACTCCCGGAGGTCAATGTCCAAACAGCAGGCCAATAAAATAACCCAACTTATTGGGCAGTTCAATCCTTTTCAATGATTGATGGCTGTGGCTCCACAATAAACAGTTCGGTCATGTGTTTCAGCAGTGAAAGAGGAGCTTTCCAAGGCTGATGGTCAGTGTGTACATTTCACAATAGATTTGTGGAGTACACCTAGCGGGCAGCATGCCTTTTTTTTCCTTGACACTGGTGGCAGCCCGGTGAGTCTAAGGATGCTGCTGGAGCAGGCTACCGATCATTCAGGAATCCAGTGGAGTCACGTGAATGTACATCAAATCACATGACTCTGCCCTGTTCCTGCTCCCCTGGGCAGGACAAGAGAAGTTCACTCAGAGTTTGAGCAGCGCAGAGGGAAACAAAGTCTGTGAGGGGCACCGGAAGATCTGCAGTTCAGGTAAGGGTGGGGGGAGGGTGTATGAGTCTGCGTGAATAAGGGAATTAATGAATATGCGTGTGTGATAGCATGGATGTGTAAGTAAGGGGGGCAGGGCACAGGGAGGCTGAAAGTGATGTGCATGTGTTGGCTGCTTGTGCATGATAGGAGTGTGATTGTTATATTAAATATACATGATTGCTAAGAGCAATTACACTCCTATCATGCCCAGGCATACCCAGATTCCAGCACAGCACATTGTGTTTGTCTATACTTGTGACCTAGATGTAGATCAGATGACATGTTGTGATCAATTAATTGGAGAAAAACAGCTAATTCTAAGGGGGTTGTTTTTTTCTTGCCACTGTATTGTATGTTTGCGCTAAATGACCAGAGCAGTCTTTATGCTTGTGCTATGACTTTATTCAACTCTGATTGCCAACTAACTCATTTACATAGTAACATAGTAACATAGTAACATAGTTCATAAGGTTGAAAAAAGACCAAAGTCCATCAAGTTCAACCTATATACATATTGTGTCCCTACCGTGTTGATCCAGAGGAAGGCAAAAAACCCTTATGAAGCAGATGCCAATTGCCCCATACCAGGGGGAAAATTCCTTCCCGACTCCAAATATGGCAATCAGAATAAATCCCTGGATCAACGTTCTGTCCCTATTAATCTACTATCCATAACTTGTAATATTATTGCTTTCAAGAAACACGTCCAGGCTCCTTTTAAACTCTTTTATTGAGTTTACCATTACCACTTCCTCTGGCAGAGAGTTCCTAGTCTCACCGCTCTTACTGTAAAGAACCCCCGTCTGTGCTGGTGTAGAAACCTTCTTTCCTCCAGCCGTAGAGGATGTCCCCTTGTTATAGATACAGTCCTGGGTATAAATAGGTCCTGGGAGTGATCTCTGTACTGCCCCCTTATATATTTATACATAGTTATTAAGTCCCCCCTAAGCCGTCTTTTTTCCAAACTAAATAACCCTAATTCTGATAATCTTTCTGAGTACTGTAGTCCTTCCATTCCCCTTATTACTCTGGTTGCCCGTCTTTGAACCCTCTCCAGCTCCACTATATCTTTCTTGTACACTGGTGCCCAGTACTGTACACAGTATTCCATGTGTGGTCTGACTAGTGACTTGTACAATGGTAGAATTATTTCCTTGTCGTGGGCATCCATGCCCCTTTTGATGCACCCCATGATTTTATTTGCCTTAGCAGCAGCTGCCTGACACTGGTCGCTACAGGTAAATTTACTGTTAACCAAGACTCCTAAGTCCTTTTCCATGTCAGTCGTCCCCAGTGTTTTCCCATTTAATACATATTCCCAGCCTGGATTTTTCTTCCCCATGTGCATAACCTTACATTTATCTGTGTTGAACCTCATCTGCCACATCCCAGCCCAAGCCTCCAACCTATGCAGATCCATTTGTAATCGTGCACTGTCCTCTATTGTGTTAACCACGTTACAGAGCTTAGTATCGTCTGCAAAGATTGATACTTTACTATACAATCCCTCTACAAGGTCATTAATAAATATATTAAAAAGAATAGGACCCAAAACTGACCCCTGTGGTACCCCACTAGTAACAGTCACCCACTCAGAGTATGTACCATTAATAACCACCCTCTGTTTCCTATCACTGAGCCAGTTACTTACCCACATACACACATTCTCCCCCAGTCCAAGCATTCTCATTTTATGTACCAGCCTTTTATGTGGCACCGTATCAAATGCTTTGGAAAAATCAAGATATATGACATCCAGCGATTCACCCCGATCCAGTCTTGAGCTCACCTCCTCATAAAAGGGTATCAACAAAGCTGTGCTCCAGTCCAAGTCACACATGTTACATGTTACTACACCACATGTAACCTGTCCACCTGGTAGTCTAGTGGGATGCAGGGTTATCTATGCTTGGTTTCCATTCCTACACCCTACTGATCCATGTGGGACATTCAATGCAATGGATTGCAAAAAAAATTATACTCCTTTATCCCCTTAGACCAAAAGAGACTAGACTTGTGCATTCGGATTCATATAAACTTTATTTTTAATGAAATTTGCCAATTCTGTGCATTCATACGAATTTCTGAAGGAGGGTCCCCAATGAAACCAACTAAAATGAACGGCAAAATCTCCGAATGTTCATTTTAATTTCATTAATGTTTTGCCGCCATTACACTACTTGATGAGATAAAGTCAGAAGGGACTTTGTGTAACAGGGTACATATAAATTAAAGGTAGGCAAAAGTAGCCAGAAAATCAGAGGGATTGTCTCATTAACATACCTGGGAACTCTCTGGATTTGACCTGAGGAACTCCAGACGAGAAGCATCACTTTTCCGGTACTTCGCGTCAACACTCAAATCCTCCAAGTCATGAGGTCTTCACAGGCCCATTCCCCACCCATTTACCCTTTAAATGGAAGTGTTTCCCGTGATGTTGGCGGGATCGCCCACCAACATCAGCGGGAATGCCCACCAACGTCACTGGGCAGTCCTCGGTGCTTCCCACAAGGTTAGGGTCCGGGTACCTGGAGCCCAGAAGTTCCCAGGAATGGTTATGGTGACTAATGGATCCAACATCATGTGCGTTTTTGTCCTTACTTTTTTCACTCTGCCCAATCAGCAATAACAATGAAATGGGACAAGCAAAAGATATAGAGTATAAGTTTGCTGATTTTAACCTGTCAGTAGCAGTTACAGACTGATGAGAGTTGGAGTGTAAGACAGTGTTGAGGCTGAGATCGATGCTCATATACCATATGTCAATAGTTTAATGCAGAAAATGTACTGGGGTGAGGTGAATTGGAGAGGCAGTAGTGTATATAGTATTAGTTCATTATTCATATACTGGAAACCGGACATTTTATTTATTTATATGTAATAGTTCATTTATTTATTTTAAATTTAAAAATGAATTTGGACAAAACCTCTAGCTTGTGTGCAACACAAAACAATAAATCATTAAAAATATTAGTGACAAAATTAGGCTTTGGACTGCGTGCTTGCGCAGTGTTTTTGTTTCTTGAAATACTCTTTCTGAGTAGAATTTAGGACAACAAGTGTTTGTGGAAAACAAGAAAACAGTAAAGAATTGATAAATATTGGGAATTTTACTGTGGAAATACAATTCTTGAGTAATGTTATATATTTCAATTTTCTTTTTTTTTTCCTTTTTTTACCAGAGAGTACGAAAATTTGGAAATGTCTATGAAAAGGAGTTCCAGCATAGCTGGTAGGAGGCATGTATGAAAAGTAGTCCAGTGACCCCTGGTATACCAGTCCCAAGCAGAACAACACATACCCACCCAGACACTCATACAACCACAACCAGACACATTAACACACACTGACACTAATGCAACTGGACACACACACTCAGACACTGCAAAGGCAGGGCAAAGGATGTGGTGAGACCTCGGTCTTCTCTAAGATTGTGACTGGCTCCCACAGACCTGATGGGGCAGGGACATCCACTGCACCAGCCTTCCCTAGAATACTTTGGGGCTTTCCATTCAAGAGACATTTCAAAGCAGCTGTCAAATAAGCTGGCACGATCTGCCCAAATTAAGTTACCGATATTCAAAGTCAGTGAGGTTCTAGTGCTTCTGCTTTGGCTTCTTCCTTACTCTGGGGATCAGTTGTTTTAGTTTTTTAAATATTGGAGAAATTCAGTCCTGCACCAAGGGACTCGATGTGTCTGGCTGTCAGTGCCTGCTCAATCCCAGTGCCCTACTGCTGCTGCTCCTCTGTTGCTGTCTTTACTCTGGGGGGATCATTTAAAAAAATCAAATATTGGGGAAATTTTCTCCAATTGTTGGAGAAATTCAGTCCCATAGCATGCTGCAATGCAAAATTAGGGTCTGGATCTCTTCCTAAACTTTCAGATCGTGTTGCTGGATGTGATAGGTGAGATCAGAAGGTGTCAGGGACCTCCCCCTTTGGAAACAAATTTTAAAAGGCCTTAAATTTTGTCCGAACACGGCAAAAACGAAATGAACATTTAATTTGAATCTAATTGGAAGTCTAATAGGAACTGTAAGTAGCATCTTTAGGTTTTTATATCGTAGCACCACCTATAAATATGCTCATCCAAACTTTCCATACATAATGACTAGAAGGAATAAGAGAAAGAGAAACATTGTTTATGAAGTTAACTGCCCCAGGAACCCCGGCAGACAGGTGCTTTCTAGGTGTGAAAGGGGGCCCCCTGCACCTATAGGGAAGGGGGATCATGACTGCTGGCCCATGCATGGTGGTTTAGTAAGGCTCTCTCATTGGTGGGTAGCCGCAACAATGTTGCAGCTATCAGGGTTTATAGGAGGGTGAAGAGGTGACTCTTACCTCTTTTCCTGTAACCAACAGCAGCTTCCAGACGTTCCAGGAGTTCCTGTTCTGCTGTTTGGTTCTAATACCTGCAAAAAAAAAAAAAATTTTCAAACAGAAGAAGATAGTTGGCAGTGAGCCTACTCCTGTACCTGCTATGGACGCTAACCAAATTGTCACCTTGCTGCGAGCATATGCTGCAGCTAATGGTGGAACGTCCCTACAAGACCTGATGCTGCAGGCACAAAGCGAGGATGCCTCGCCGGCTGCAGCAGAAGCGGTGCCCGCAGTGAGAGGGCGAAGAACGAGACGCTCCCGCCCTCCGGTACGTCTTAGCCCAAGCCCGGTCCGGCGGGCTCGAGGGGGAGGTGTGCCATCTTCGGCTGTGGCTCCCGAGGAGGCGATTCAGGATGCCGAGTCTCCGACCAGTCCTCCGGTTTTGGCCGCCAGCCGGCCGCGCCAGGAAGCTTCTCCATCGCCCGTCCGGAGAACCACGAGGTCAGGCCGCGCTTCAAGCAGTTCGGCGCGAAGACGTGGGCGTTCCAGAAGCCCACGACCGTCGCTCCTGATGACGCGCACAGCGGCTGACGTCAGCGCGCATGCGCCTTTACGGCCACGAGGGGGCAGACGCCAGAGCTCGTCTGCTGGCAGGCAGACGGAGCACCCGCAGATCACGGTGACGTCACAGGGGATTCCGCGGCATGGGCGTCCGTCTAGCGAACGGATGGCCCCGGTTTTATCCCCCCAGCGGCGCTCTCACCCGAGAGTGGCTAGAAGACGGTCGGCATCTCCTAGACCATCACACCCGGATCCGGATCTCGACCTCCACACCTCTGAGGATGATCTGCATGAGCCTCTTCAGTTGCCTGTCACATCTGCAGCTGCCCCTGGTGGTGAGTTTTGGGAGCACAGGGCATGGGATGTTGCCTCTAGTTGTCCAGGGGTTCCGGCTGAGAGTAGTGGGAGTGATCTGGTTAAACTGCTAAAGGCAGTGGTGGACAGGCTTGATACCCTTCGTCCAGCTGTTAATAGTACCCCAGCGGTTTTAGGTCATGGAGACAGTGCTCCTTTGGTTTCTGTTCCGGCTTCTGCATGTGAGTTGTCACCTTTGGGCATGCATATTCCTGCTGACATTAAAGAAAAAATTTGGCGAGGGGAATTTGTTGATGTTCTGACACTAGTTCCCCCTGATAGGGAATCGGTGGACAGACCACGGAGGTCGGAGGGTCACGATTCGGATAAGGTTAAACAGCCTCCCAGAAGCTTCGGTAATTGGTTGCAGGGTTTTTCTGCATTTTCTGCAATTTTATGTGAAAAGTTCCCAGAACGGAGTCCTTCGTTGTTTGCGTATCTTGATTTGATCTGGGGTGCTTACAAAGTTTACGGCGGTCAGTGTTGGTTCCTGTATGATCAGCAGTTCCGCCAGAAAATGGCGGTGCGTCCTGGTTTGCGTTTTGACATGCAGGATGGCAACCTGTGGCTGTTGCTTATGACTCCTGCTAGGCCTCTGCCCTTTCGGGGTGCCGCCGCTGCTGCCTCAGGAACGGCGGCGGCGGCCTCCAAGAGGGGACTCTGCTGGCTCTACAATGAGAGCCATTGCAGATGGTATAATTCCTGCAGATTCCGTCACGAGTGCTCCCACTGTGGCGGAGCGCACCCAGCACTGCGTTGCTTTAAAAAAGGTAGAGGTTCCGGGGGTAAGCAAGGAAAGGATGACTCAGGTAAGGGTGAAGACGCGGGTGAGCGTCCAAAGGATGCGCCCGTGGCTCGCCCAGTACACTAAGCGGCGTGATGGAGGATAGTTTTTCTAGAGGTTTCTGGATCCCTTTTGTTCCGTCTGATTCCCCTTCCATTTCCAAAAACCTACAATCTGTTCGGTTGAATGAGCAAGTAGTTGCGGAAAAGCTTCAAAAAGAGGTAGAGGCTGGTAGGATGGCTGGCCCCTTTTCTTCCCCTCCTTTCGCCAATCTTAGAGTCTCTCCGCTTGGGCTAGTGCCCAAAAAGGAGCCAGGCAAATTCCGCCTCATTCACCACCTGTCATACCCTCCAGGTGTCTCTGTCAATGATGGAATTGACAAGGCTGAGAGTAGGGTTCATTATGCGTCTTTCGATAGGGCACTCGAGTTAGTTCGTGAAGCGGGTTCGGGTTGTTTTCTGGCTAAGGCGGACATCGAGTCCGCTTTTCGACTCCTTCCTATCCATCCAGCCTGTTTTCACTTGCTGGGTATATTTTTTCAGGGTTACTATTATTTTGACATGTTTTTGCCCATGGGGTGTTCTATCTCCTGCTACTATTTTGAAGTTTTTGCAACGTTCCTCGAGTGGGTTGTTAAGCTCCGGTCAGGTTTTCATTCGGTGCTCCATTATCTGGACGACTTTTTGTTTGTTGGTCCTTCTGGTACTTCAGCTTGTCAGCGGTTATTGGACGAATTCCGCTCGGTTGCTCAGGAATTTCATATTCCTCTGGCGGAAGATAAGACGGAGGGCCCTTGCACGACGATGTCCTTTCTAGGCATTGAAATCGACACGTTAGCAATGGTTTTTCGCCTTCCACAGGCTAAGATTGACACTCTGGTTCAGCTATTGGAAAGGTTTTTAGGTGCTCAAAAGGTTCAATTGAAACAGGTTCAGTCTCTTCTAGGTCACCTGGTTTTTACATCCCGTGTTATGCCCATGGGTCGGGCTTTTTGTAGGAGACTGTCCTTATTGTTAGTGGGTGTGCGGAACCCTAGGCACTTTATTAGGGTTACTAGGGCCGTCAAGGAAGACCTTTCTGTGTGGCGCACCTTTTTGGATCAGTACAATGGGCAGACTTGTTGGCAGCAGGCAGAGTGCTTTTGCTCAGAGCTTGAGCTTTACACTGATGCCTCCGGCTCTATCGGATTCGGAGCATATTTCCAAGGTCAGTGGTGTGCACATGAGTGGCCTGCTGATTGGGTTGCTTCAGATTTGCGACGCAATTTAACTCTTTTGGAGCTATTTCCTATTGTTGTTGCCGTTGAGCTGTGGGGTCATGAACTCGCTGATCGACGTGTAGTATTCAGGACAGATAACATGAGCGTCGTTCACGTTATCAATCGTTCTTCCTCCAGTTCACTCCCGGTGTTGGCTTTGTTGCGTCACTTAGTTCTTCGCTGTCTCCAATTCAACATCTGGGTGAGGGCAAGACATATTCCCGGAGTTTCAAATGTCATTGCGGACTCATTGTCTCGTTTGCAGTTCAGTCGTTTTCGGGAGGTGGCTCCTTCAGCAGCGGTGTCCGGCCTTCCTTGCCCCACGCACTTATGGACCCTCGTTTCTCAGGCCTCCTGAACCTCTTGGGTAGATCGTTGTCGTCACAGTCGATCCGGGCTTATTGCAAGGTGTGGAAGTCTTGGTGGCTTTTCGCGGAGAATCGTTCCAGTTTTCGGGATAATGACGGTAGGATGCGGGCCACTTTGTGTTATCTCGAGAATTTACGAATGTCGGGTCTTTCGGGTTCGTCTGCTGCACGTGACTTGTCTGCTTTATCCTTTTTGTTTCAAGCCTTAGGGTGGCATGATGTTACCAAGGACTTTGTGATTCGTAAAATCATAAAAGGTTGGAAGAGGGGGTAAGCGGCCGGATCGCCGGCGACCGGTCTCATTGTCCTTATTAAGGTCTATACTGTTTCGTATTTCGTCTTTTTGTTATTCAGCTTTTGAACTTGCATTGTTTAAATCCGGGGGCATTTTGAGGGACGATGTTTCCATCTCTGGCGGGCTCTTGGTTGTTAAAATTCGGAGATCCAAAACCGATCAGCAAGGCCGTGGTTGTTTGGTATCTTTGAGGAGAATTGGTGGGGAGTCCTGTCCAGTTGCATTGCCAGAGGCATTCTTGAGGGTCAGGCCGTTGGTTGGTGGCCCGTTATTTGTACATCTTGATGGTATCCCCCTGACTCGATATCGGTTTTCTTCGGTATTCAAGCGTTGTCTCTCTCTGTAGCTGGGGTTGATCCTAGTCGTTTTTCCTCACACTCCTTTCGTATAGGGGCTGCCACTGAAGCGTATAGGTGTGGTTTTTCTTCGGGTAAAATTCGTAGTATTGGTAGGTGGCGGTCTGATCGTTTTCGGCTTTATGTTCGCCCTCAGTTGTTGCTGTAATTGTTGTCTCTCTCTTTCCTAGGCCCCCCAAGATTGGTCTGGATCATCGGGCATTCTTATATTCACTGGGCAGCTCTGAGGGCGGAATCGCGTGTTTACGGCAGGAATTTGGGTTTTTCGTTTGACGTGGCCCGCATCCGTTGGCGTGGTTTTCGTGGTCTTCGATGGGATCGTCTGTTTCATGAGTGTCGTTTATTGCACAGGTTTGCGCCTAAATTCATTATTTTAGTCATTCACGCCGGCGGGAATGACATTGGTAAGGTTAAGACAATTTCCCTTATTCATCAGGTCAAAGACGACTTAGCCAGATGTTGTGCTTTGTTTTCAGGTGTTACTCTAGTCTGGTCCGAGGTCGTTCCTCGCCCGGTATGGTCTAATGATCCTAAGCTTAAACCATTAGAGAGGTGTCGTAGGAAGCTTAATCATTCTGTCTCGAAATTTGTTTCCAGTATAGGTGGCGTGGTGGTTCGTCATAGAGAGCTGGAGGGTGATAATCGTAACCTCATGCGTAAGGATGGTGTTCACCTGAATTCTATTGGCCTTGACATTTTTAATTTGGGTCTTCAGTCGGGCATTGAAAGGGCGCTGTCGGCGGGGGGGGCGCTTCCCGGCCCATAGTGGTCTCTGGTCCGGGTCCCCCTGGCCAGCGCGGTAATTTCAGGCAACCTGGATCATTTGCCCATAGCGGGCTTGGGGAGGCGTGTCCTGCGGGCGGCTCATGGCACCCGCAGGGCTGGGACTCTTGGTACAATCGGTGGTAATTTAACTGCCTGTTGGGCCTAGCGCTCAGCAGCTGGCAGGTTGTTTTCATATGTTTATGTTTGGTTCCGCTGGCCTGGGGAATGGTTTAATAAAGCTGTGGCCAAATGCCCTATCCCACTCAATGGTTTTCAGTGTCTTTATTTCGGGGGGTTTGGGTGGGGTTATTTGGTTCTTCTTGTTCGTCACCTTGCTATGGGTTTAAGCAGTCAAGGGGGCCCCCTGGACCTATAGGGAAGGGGGATCATGACTGCTGGCCCATGCATGGTGGTTTAGTAAGGCTCTCTCATTGGTGGGTAGCTGCAACAATGTTGCAGCTATCAGGGTTTATAGGAAGGTGAAGAGGTGACTCTTACCTCTTTTTTCCTGTAACCAACAGCAGCTTCCAGACGTTCCCCTCCTGCCCGCCCCTCATTTTTGGTCATGTATATTTTGTGTTGTATTGTGTATATTGCTTTGTTTTTCTTTCCTGTTTGTTCTCTTTATTGTCACAGCAGCGGTCTGGGTCCCCTGGCCAGCGCGGTAATTTCAGGCAACCTGGATCATTTGCCCATAGCGGGCTTGGGGAGGCGTGTCCTGCGGGCGGCTCATGGCACCCGCAGGGCTGGGACTCTTGGTACAATCGGTGGTAATTTAACTGCCTGTTGGGCCTAGCGCTCAGCAGCTGGCAGGTTGTTTTCAGATGTGTATGTTTGGTTCCGCTGGCCTGGGGAATGGTTTAATAAAGCTGTGGCCAAATGCCCTATCCCACTCAATGGTGTTCAGTGTCTTTATTTCGGGGGGGTTTGGGTGGGGTTATTTGGTTCTTCTTGTTCGTCACCTTGCTATGGGTTTAAGCAGTCATGAGCTGTTGTAGCAGGCCCAAAATATATCGGACAGAGGGCTTCCCTGGAGGCACTATACCTTACAAGAAATGTAAAATGCCTCTCCAGCTGTGCATTAGTTTGCTCTGCTAAAAGAGTACCTAATAAACAAGATGGTGGACTCTGAATGATATCCAGGACTGTCCCTTAAAAGCAAAATGGTCCCAGAAACCAGTTGCAGCCAGTAGTACTCAAGTAGATGATACCTGTCAGATCTAGCCAGCTGTTTTGCTCGAATAGAATGGCCAGCCATGGGAACAGGAACATCTAACAAGGTATAATTAGACAACAGGGATCCCATCCAAAAACCACTGTCTGTTATTTTTCCTTCATAGTATTGTTATGAGTCTTTGTACCAGTCTGCCATACCATGCAATACCATGTCTTACAACCCTAGAAATTGTATAGCGTACTTCTGCAGGGTTTGTGTTGTCTCCTGCATTCCCGGGAATGGTCCTACTGTTCACGCACCATTACACGTATCTATCAGGGTGAACATCCCTCTCCGTACATGGCTGCTTTGTTTGTGTTAGCTTTTTTGCAAGAGGTCTTGTTTGTTGTGTCCATGAAAGTGAACACATTTATGCAAGGACAACACATCATATGTAAATGATTTGATGGCAAAGCAGATTATCTGACCCTTTAGTATAATACAATTAATCTGTGTTCCTTACTATCCATTTGCAGAATGCAACCAGAATATCATGTTCCACAAAGCAATAAACTAATACTCATGAACATAACATAAGATGATGATTATGTTGGAAGAAGGTTAAAAGGTAAGTAGGTAATAGTCCAGGATTCATGCATTTCCTTTGCCCTATATGAGGCATGTGGCTAACCGTGGTTCCACTAAAATGCACGACTGTCCATCAAGGTTCTCCTCTTCGTCAATAAAGTCTGGCCAGTAAATAAATTGGGGCAAAAGGCTGTTCCCATAAATTGAATCAGTTTCATTTACCAGTAATAGTTATACTGACAAAAGTAGTATATAAAATATGGTAATGGTAAAACATAACAAATTGCTTTGGACAAGCATCAGTGTTTTAGCTCTCAAAATATTTTTTTTACAGACCAATACTGTGCCGTCTATTGCTCCCAACCTTGTTAATATTCTGGTTGCATTGCTGCTTACATACACTCTCTGTGCTAGAAGGTGAGTTGAAGTGGAGGGACTGCTGCCTGCTATTATTGTGTATGAAGAAAACGAGTCACTGACAATCACTCTTCAGAACGTAGCTGAAATTCCCCCACCACTGCAGGGCTGAATGAAAGGGCCAGGTATATATATATATATATATATATTAAAACAACACGGAATGTTGTTTAAATGGCTATAATTCTTTAATTTAATAATTCTTTAAATAACACTTATTTTATAGAACGTTTTTACTTTTTTACGCAGCTGTAGAAGATGCTGCTGATCGCATGGGTTTCCTTGACTCATTATAGACTTAATAGCTAGTTTCAATTATTACAGTACTTGTGCGGCACGATTAACCAAGACATTTCGGGTGTTAGTTTGGTTAATCAGCAATTGAGGGTCTAAAAAGTCCTGTGATGAGGCCATGCTAATAGACATTGCATGCTGACCACCCTTGGTGGGAAGACTTTATCTACAAAAGGTCATGCTTTGTTCAAACATAATACTGCCTTGTTGAAGTCAATTTAACACAAATATTCACATTTAAATATTAATATTCCTTAAAAGGTGAGTATGTGTGAACTGAGAAAAGATTTCTACATATAGCTCATTTTCTCTGACAATTCTCAGTGGGCTAGTCTATGTCTATAAAATAGTGCTGTTATATAAGTAGGGTTGTTATAGCTTTTTAAATCTAGACTCCTGTAATTTTCATAAACTGTTGGCCAATGCAGAATGTTAACAAAAATGAAATTGGATTCTCAGTTACTGTTATTCTACATATATTCCTGGCTAGTAAAAAAAAAACATGGCGAAGAATTCATAGTGGTCTGGTTTACAATGGCTGTAGTGGCTATAGTATATGACCATGTAAAGAATTACTAACCAGTGATATTTTCAGTAAACATAGTGTGTGTACCACATAGACTTAAAATCCAAAACACATACTTACCAGCTTTTTTGGGTTCACTTTGCCAGAGTGTGGACTCCCACCAGTATGTGTACATGCATATATATTAAGTGTGTAGAAGTATGACATCACAATATTCTTTACCCATGTTACATGGGGGAAGCCCTTACCATAGAACACTTCTGGCACTGCCCCATTTGCTAATGACATGCATGGTTTAGGCAAGTATATAGCTGCCAATAGTCATGGGAATCAAGACATCAGCCCTTTTCGGAGCTCTGAAGATGTGCAATTTAAAAGAGTTTGAAGATTACCTTTTGGATACAATTTTATGTACAACATTTTTGTTTTGTTTTCCTACAAAACAAAGTAGAAGGAAAATAAATGGGTATGTAGAATAGTCATAATCCAAAGGCTTCTAATTTAATGTACAATGTAATAAAATGTAATTTATTTTTTAATGTAAGTGTATTTACCATCTATAAAGAGTGACAAATATATGGAATAGCCTCCCAGCAGAAGTAGTAGAAACTAAAATGTTATGGTACTAAAATATTTGTAAAAATATCATAAATTTCATAGATGGAGTGTACTTTCTGCTGCTTGGTTGTATCATCTCCAGACTGAGATGCCATTTATAGCAAAGAAAAACAGAAGAAAGAGGATGAGTGTGTTTACAAACAGATATATATTAAACTGCCCCTACTAGACTAAGACCCTATGATGGATTTTTAAGGTACTAGTCCCCAAATGTTTGTAGGTTGCATCTTATTTTTATATTAGATTTTAGCGATGCAAGTCTAAGCAGGTTAACAAAATATATTGTGTTATACAAAAAAAATACAAATAATGAAACATCTGTCATACAGTCTGCAATAAATAAGGAAACACAAAACTTACTTTATTTTTTTTTCCTGCTGTTTTTTTTTCATGTTTCTTTATACAAAATATGAAGCTTACCATCTTATGGAAGTTATATTACAGGAAAAAGGGGACTTCTCATCTTGCCTGCCTACTCAAATCCCCCTGGTAACTGCTGAAAAATAGGCAATTTTAAGATTACTTAACTTTTTCATCTCATCTGATCTGCTGTAGTAGTTGCATTGGTCACTAGAGGGATCCCTAGCATAATGTTGGTGTGTGTATGTATATATTATATGTATAAATATATATATATATATATTGCATACGTTATGTATTCCAGTATGAGCATATGAGCATGCCTAAAAACAATACTGCTCCGAACTCATGTCAGTGTGCAAAGTTTCCAAAGCACTCTTGGCCATCTAGGTAGGGATAAGGTATGTCACTTTCTGAATTCTTACCCACTGTAACATGGGTTCCCTCATTTTAATGTATATATAATATATATATATATATATATATATATGGTCAAAGTCACCATAATTTAATATTGTAATGTACTTCACCAACCTAATGTTAACAATGTCAGGGTTGTCACTTGGCACGCATTCCAAAGTCAGGCAGTGAAAGCTGCTGCTAAAACCAGTCTTTCCCACCACTTTTTATTGCTTGAAAATACCCAATGTCACAAATGATGGATCACATCAAAATACTTTTCTAGCGGCATTATTAAGTGAGGCATGTTAAAAATATAGCTTCACAGTTGGATCAAATCTGTTTTTTCATTTTAGTGTCAGTGCCCTCACCCCCACATTACTTTTTGGGTTTATGGTATAGCTAGTGAATCAAAGACCAATGAAACAATTCACAACATTTGGGTTTGTTAATATTCCATACTTGTTCAATAACAAAAAAAAAGTTAATTTAGGAGTGTTTTGGGGTCCTGGCCCAGAAGATATAAATATGAACTCTATAGCTTTGTATGAAACTTGGTCCCAATGATTATCAGTCAAAAGAGGGAAGAAGCAGTTTCATCTTGACCAGCCAAGAAAGTAAGTTTTGGTTTCAGTGCCATGTTGGTCCCAGTGATGTTCCTCATCCAGATGACTGGTTCCATTGTAAGAGTGTTCCACTTGAGTAGACGGGCTGGTTTCTTATCTCTAATGGTTAAGGAGGTGGCTTTTGGTTATGTCACTCGATTTGGTTTTACATGACCCCATTTTTCAGGGACATGGCCGTTCATGTGGAAGCTGCAGTTTGTTCACCCTGGATGTTATATCCACATTCAATGAGGAGTAGAAGGGACACTAGAACTGGTTGGACCTGTGCTTTGTACGACTGTTTGTTCTACCAACTGCTGAGACAGGGATAAAATGAAACAAAGGGAAGGAGAGTAGACTTCTGTTCAAGAAGGAAAAATAATAGTCCAGTCAACAATCACTTCAACGGTTATTACCATACTGTAGCTTCATTCATGTCAGGGTTTTGGTGTGGTAGTGGGCCACTGAAGCCACTATTGCTTGACATAGAAAATGGAGGGCTAGGACCACTGTTGAACACTTCCCCTGATATGGGGTGCAGTGAGCCAGTCATACCAGGCTCTGGACTGGGAGTGTCAGGGTGAGATATCATGTCCGCATATCTTTGGTTTTCAGAGGGGTGGTGGCCAGACAGTGGTGGTTCTAGGGGGCCTAAGGAGGCTGAGCCAGGCCCAGCATTCTGTAGGTAGCTGGAATCTGCAGGAGATTGAGTCTGAGACGACGGAGGCCCATGGGGGAAAAAGTCATAGTTTCCACTTCCATAGTAATCTCCTTGATAATCTGATAATTGAACAAAGAAAAAAAGCAAGTGTAAGATAAGTAGGACAAGCAGAACACAAGAGAGATGTTAAAAGAAGCAGGTACATTATAGAAGTACAGAAGTGGGACATAATCTAATTTCCTTCCCACAAAAGGAAATTTGGACAGAACCTCAGCAAATGCTGTGTTGAACCAGAATTACACAGCTCAATTAGTTCCATAAAGGCCCAAAATACAAGATGTATGCCATTAAGTCTTAAGACGACTTGGTGCATGGATACTTATTAATGAGCCTCAGGAAAGTTCGATAAGAAAGGGCCCTTTAGTGTGGGACTCTGACCCCATATAGAACACATTGTCTGGAGCCCTGAAGAGCACTACAAATTAGACCGGCAAAGACACTGCAGGTGAAAAACCAATGAAAACCAAAAAGAAGAAAAGACAAAAATAAAATGAAAGAAACCAAACTGAGATCTAGCTTTGAATTAATCAAGCTTGAGATGGGGAAGGTGAGAAATTATGTTTTTTCTTTCTGCTAAGAATTTTCCTAGGCAAGAAAAAATGAAATTCAACAGTTTAGGTGAGAACAGTTTGCTTGAGGGGAAGGCTAGCATACATTTCACTAGTTTTATTGAGAACTCTCACCAATCTCTGGTACAATATAACACACACACAAATTATGTATATATATATATATATTCCCATTGTACAGCGCTAAGGAATGCGGTGATGCTATATAAAACAATAAATAATTATAATATATATACATACAGACAGAGGATGAAAATCAATCCTGGCACTTTAAGGCAGAGGCCAACAAATGACAAGCATGTGGTCGCAGAAACGGCAGCAACTGGGAGGTCCTATTGGGCACCAGACCATCTGTCATTTGCCAGTGCTCTTGATGACCAGTGCTGGACTGGTTTTGTACCATTCAAGTGTTCTTGATATGAGTGTATCAGTCTTGTAAAGAGAATCATTTTTTTTTAAATTCCCATAGCATTACCAAGGGTAGCTAGTGACAAGCCACAAAGGCACATAAAACAACAAGCTAAAACAAGTGTTGGCCCTTTAAAATGCTCTGTGGTGCGATGCAGCTACCCTTTCCACTTGCAAAACAATTGGCTATGCATTTAACCCCTTCATGAAAAAGCCCGTACATGTACGATCTCACAATGCATTGTTTTAATGGGTTTAGCTACACAACTTCATTTGATTAGACAGCACACACTGCCACAATAAACATGTGAAATAAGATAGCACATGAGTTACGAATCAGCCTTTTTTTAAGTGGAAGGCCCATGGAAAGACAAATATTTTTTCCGGCATTCATTTGAGTGCTTTATATTTCAATGTAGTTAAGCTTTTTTTTTATTTTGCTCCAATTAACGTCTTTTATGGGCAGACCAGAAAGCTGCCATTGAAGGTGGCCATGTGATATTTTACGGGTGACATTCCGCGTTTAAATGAAGCAACTTCTGAGGTCCTTAAAGCTTGCGTAACTTTACACATTTTTCTTTTTTGGCCCAACGAAAGGTACCAACTTTAACTAAAGACTCCCGGATAAACACCACTCTGAGCTAAAGAAGACTTTTTACTCTTTTCTCCGTAGACTTTCACTACTCTGAGTAGTGAATTAGGACTGAGCCATTTTATTGTTCACCACAAAAGAGTATGACAAGGAATGATAACATGTATCTATCAGATTGGGCTAAAATAACAGAACTAAAACTAAAAAATAAAACAGTAGTATTTTTTGAAACTCTATTTTTAGCTTGATACAAATAATAATACAAAAATCATCTACCCATTGTAATTATTTACATATTTTGTATCTCAAGCTAAATCTTACAAATTTGTAATTTGTCGGGATCTGTGTAATTTAGTTGATATAGTTAATTGTGTTATTCTTTATTTTTGCATGTGCCTGTCAAGCTAATTAATATGTATCAACATCCCCTGATCAACACCTATTAGTAAAGAGGCAAAGAAATTTTGTGAGAATGTTGACGTACTGTAAGACTTTATTATTCACCAAATTGCTTTTGTTTGTGTAATGTGATAAACACCCCCATAATAGCGGACCATCTTGTCTGGGTGCACTCATATTCTAATTAATGGTAAATAATAAGCCAAAACACTTAACAGAAATAAATCACACAGCCAGCGGAATTAAACCCATTTGTAAGTGTGGCAAGGCATTAAGTGTGCGAGAGATGGGTGGGAGACTGTGTCTAGAAGAGCTTCAGAATAGAGGGATGCAGGAGGGAGCAGATGGGCATATAATTACTTTTTTTAGGCTTTTTACTAATTAAAAAAAGAAAGACAAAACAAAAAAGATTCTACTGCAAATTTTAAAAAAATTATTATTAAAAACTGTTAAAAATAAAAAACAGAGCATGTATTTAGGTGCATTATAAAACTAGACCTAAAAATGTATATTTTAAAAGAAATGCAAAAAACCCCAAATAAAATAATAAAATCCCATAGTTTGTTTGATACGCAAAAAATAGTGTCACGTCTATATGTAAAAAAGTACAGATCGATTCAGTATCTTTTTAATTGAATTTGGAGCTTAATCACCTATAGGAGAAGGAATAAAGCTATTTATCCCAGGTCTTTTGTCTTGCTCTTTGGTCAGATTTTGAAAAAAAACTGATTCTGTAATCTCTTGACACACAAATCTATTGAAAACACTGAATGCATAGCTCTTGGTAAACAGACAATCCCATTCACGGAGCTCAAAGACAGAAGAAACATCCAACTTGTAACAGATCACAAGGGCTTGGGGGGGTTGCATTCTACAACACATGTATAGGAGGATTTACGAATTGTATATATGCAAGTACAAGCATGGGTGGTTGGCTGTGACGGTAAATGGAAACTCTTACTAGCAATGGCTAAGATAGAAATGGGAAAATGTGCTAAATAAACAGAAACACGTTTTAATGTTAAAACAAGTGAAACAAGGAAATCCATCATAAATAAATATCTTTAATACATGTTCTAAATATGTCTTATGCATACTCCTTCACAGTATTAATCTCTACCACTTCTGCTAGAAAACTATTCCATGCACCCACTACCCTCTGAATTAAGTAATATTACGTTTTGCCCCTCTAATTTAAGACCATGTCCTTTTGTTGTGGTGGTTTTTCTTTTTTTGAATACACTCTCCTCTATCATCTTGATTGCCTTTGTGTATTAAAACGCCCTGTCTCGTCTTTCTTCCAAGCTACACATGTTAAGATCCTTTAACCTTTCTTAGTAAAGCTTTATCCTGCAATCCATAAACCATTTTAGTAGCCCTTCTCTGGACTCTTTCCATAGTATCTATATCCTTCTGGAGATACGGTCTCCAGTACTTGCACAATACTCCAAGTGAGGTCTCACCAGTGATCTGTACAACCAACGGCACAAGCTCTTCCCTCTTTCTACTGCTAATACCAAGCATTCTGCTAACATTTCCTGCTTCTCTATTGCACTGTCTACCTACCCTCAAGTCCTCTAAGATAAGTACCCCTAAATCCCTTCTGAGGGATAGGACGGTATCAAATATTCTACACTCTGTCCTTGTATTTTAATGCTCTAGGTGAATTACTTTGCATTTATCCACATTGCAATTTTCCATAGCTCTGAAATTTTTTTTAGTTTACCTAATTAATTTGCCATTCCACTCATGCCTCCAGGAACATCAACCCTGTTGCAAATCTTTGTCTCATCAGCAAAAAGACATACCGGTACTTTACCTTCAAGACCTTCTGCAATGTCACTTATCAACCTATTAAAGAGAAGGGGTCCAAGTACAGATCCCTTCCACTCCAAACTTTTCCAGCCATGTCTTGATGGACTTTGCTTTGTGCACTGGTGCCCAGTCAGGCTGGAATAGAAAAAGGACCTTTTCCACAAAGGAAGGCATAGCTTTAACCAAAATGTCTCGGTATGCTGAAGCATTTACGATTTCCCTAGCCCAAACCCTGATTTAATCATTAAGAGCTGTGCCCCAATACTTTTGTCCATATAGTGGTGCATATAGTGTAGTTTCTGTTAATATCCCCACTACAGATATGAGACTTACTGGTCTATAGTTGCCTGACTCCTCTCCACTACCTTTTTTGTAAATGGGCACAACATTTGCTAATTTCCAATCTTCTGAGACTACTCCCGCTAATGATTGGTTAAATAAGTCCATCAAAGATTTACAGGTTGGTTGCATATTCTATTTCCTAACATATTTGTTCTTCAGGATAACGTATGCATGCTGAGATGGCAAAGCAATTATCATGGATTGTTGGTTGGAAGCCTAATACATTCACTGGAGGCTCTTTCTACACATTTTTTGTAAATGTTTAAGGGTTGATCTGTATTATAAAAAATGAAACAAAAAAAAGAACCTAGAACCCATTGTTATAAGAACATAGCCAATTCACGGCTGCAAAAATGCTTCTATATATTTATTTTGTGTCTGGATTTCAGTGGCACATGACACAAATTACAATTGCAATGGGTAAATTGTGAATCAGAGTAAAGAGAAAACAAACAGAGAAAAACAGGGTACCCTGCTCTCTCCCAATCACCCTCCATATGTTCCTGGAATGTGAAGGTAATTGGAACAACTGTTGTCTGAGAAAGGTACAAAGAAAGCAGCTGGGGTATTGTTTCCCTGCAACACTACAGAGGAAAGGAGCGAAAGGGGGGAGAGCTAAGAGGGAATCGGCTTCTTACATGTTTTCTCCACAATGCGTTCGCTTTTTACACTTTATGCTACAGCAGGGTGCAAAGTTTGGACAAGCAAAGATGGAAACCTTTAAGAGGTGATGGGGGGACAAAAAGGGGGGGTGGCAGTGTTTATAGAGGATTGAGAAGGAAAAGGAGATTAAGGAGACCTTAGCAAGAAACCTTGTGAAAATCCTTTTCTCTGAGGCTTTGCAATCATTTAATCTTTAAAAAATGAGGTTTTATGGGGAGGGCAAGAGTATTTTAGAGATAAGAAAACTCAATCCTTTACTACTGCTGAAGCACTTTGGGGGTGAATAAAGAAAAATATAATTTAGTACTTTTCCAGAGACAAATAATGGATCAGTGCATCATGACATCATGACTTCTCTAACAAGAGATTTGGTTAGTTTCCGATTGGGTTGGATCTTGAGACGTTTGTGATACTTTTTAGTGAGCTGCTGTTCATATATGAGGTTACTTAAGATTTCAAGCCCTTGTGGGTCTTGAACGTTTATGTGACATCCGATTCTACTAAAACCGTCCCACTAAAAGTAACAAACCTAAAACAATCACAAACCTAAAACTCGACCAACTGGGTATAATATGGAAATATATATTTCTAAATAACAGTTCAATGCTCAATGTACCACTCAATAATGCATTAGATGCAAAGACCCCCACATATGAATAGGTAGGTACCTTATATCAGAAGCTGGAGAGATGCATCGACAGTATTTATTTGTGTATTTACATATTCGGATTCAGATTATTTTTGGAAGGAATATCATAATCAGTAAGTTTGGGCAACAAATGCCCTTGGGTGGCAGTATCCTAAATAACTCTATATCAGGAGGTGACAGGTAACCAGCAGTGGATATGGTAGGTCAACGATGAGGAAGGTATGTTAGATACCAATGTGACTGGTGGAACAATTATATCCTATTCTAGAAATATCTGAATAAGTAGGTGTCACTGAAGGTGCGTTAGGAGGTAAGTGTTCCTGGTAAGTGTGAATCAGGAATTACAGTTGTTTGTCTTTGTATTAGAAGGAATGTTCTTACAAAAGACAATTTGCAGATTGCAGCCAAGGTTATCTGTTAAACAGGCAGCAGTTTCATTCTGATGTAAGGCCAAAGGGAACCCACAGATATGTGACAAAGTGATAAACGTTGAACCTGCTGATGTGTGCAGAGCGGGCCTGTGGATTCTACCTGCCTATGGGCTTATTGTCCTCTGTGGAATCGACAGGATTTGCCTCACACCAGTAGGAAATTACACGTGTTTGCGATTTCTACTGACCTGTAACCTGCTGGTGGAGCTGACTCCATGGGATTTACATTGATTTTGCCCATTTAGCCAGAAGTAAACAGGTGAAACACATTACAAAGCCACTCAATACAATCAAAATAACAATGTCTATGCACATCTCACACCAGCGTGTGATTTATTTAATACTGTACAGCCACCTCTATACTGTGTGCTACTGTGGCCGTACACAACATCCAGTGCCCTGCCACCTCCCCATTCTGTGGCTTCTCACCTAAAAGTGTAAACCCCATACAGTAAGCCCATTTGCTCTGCAAGTGATGGCAGCAACCATACGGATATTCTGGGTACAGCCAGATGTTAAACATTGACTTCATTAAAAAACAAACAAAAAAACCCAAAACAGTAAATATATGTATTTGCAACAAGAATAAAAGTTCACTTAAAACATCTGTAACAATTTATTTATAAAAGTGACAGTATTTTCAGCAGCAATACACGGATGAGTGAAAGAACATGATTGTCAAATAAATGAAATGAAATTTTGGAGAAATGGATGAGAGTTCCCATTGCATAAGCTGGTTTTTCACCAGTAAGAATCAATATTGAATGGACCATCCATCCCACAGGAGGCCTCATAACCAGAGTTGCATTTCCCTTCTAAAGGTACATCGCAGCCAGCCGGAAGGTTACCTCCATAGTAGCTGTAAGGACCAGAACCTAGGATGTCTGATTCATCCAGCCTTCCTCCCAAGGGGCGCATGCGTCTTGGGCTCCTGAAGAAGGCATGTCTCCTGGCACCCAGTGCACTGAGCTGCTTCATTCTCCTCTCCTTAGACCTTCGGTTCTGGAACCAAACCTATTGTAAAGCCAATGGAGGAAAAAGGATAAAGTTATTACATTTGACAACGGCTGAAACACTAGTTTCTCTCAGAATTGATGACCTCATGGATGAATGGAGCCACAAAACATTTGACTAGGAGCTTAATCTAATATTGTGGGCTGCAAATTGCCTGTCCACCAAAACTCATCACTGTGTACGAATTATTCATAAAATGTTTGTATGAACTTGTATGGAAAAATCTCCTTTTGCTTCAGTGGTCGTAACTTAAAAAGCACACTACCCTCTCAACCTGTTGTTCAAAATTGGTAGTAGAACGGCACCAAAGAGCTTAATACCTTATTTTAGATTATCGAATATGGTTGGTGATTTCTATGGACACTACTCAGACGGTCAAAAACATCCGTTGTCATTGCGGCACCATACGCTGCTACAGTTCACAGGCTGTGAAATAGGGACGTGTGCCAATGATGGACATTTTCAGACACTTCTCTGCTAATGTGATATAAATCATCTTCCCACATCATATGTTAATCATAATAGACCTTACTGCACGTTAACTATGCAGCATGTTAACAAAGTTAAAGTTTAATGTTTCTATATCTTTGGAATATGATAGGGTCATTTTACACCTGTACTAAAGCATCAGTGTATATTGTTAAGATTTTAAGTGCAAAAGAATAAACATTCTCTAAAGGCACACTGGCATAAGCAATATCTAGAAACACAGGAGCAGACCCTGCTGTCCAAAGTACCGTGAGGGTACTTTATCCACTAAAGGGAGACATGACACGAGAGTTTGCAGGAGAGTTGTGTTTTTGCTCCTTCACTATGAAGGGCCAACCCCAGTGAGATTCTGCATCAGGAAGAGGATGGGTGGCCCTGTATGATGTATAGTTAAATAATTGAGATGCCTCCAGTCTCTTTAGTTGTTAAATTATCTGTTACACAGGGCAGGCTCAGCCCTTCATGCGGGAGAAACCTGTGGAAAGCCACAACTCTACTGCCGACTTTCCCTTTAATGAAAAACACAACAAATGAGCAATTCCACACGTGAGTCGGCAAAACACATTAATTCATTGATCGCAACAAGATGAAAAGACACCTCATGCAAAACGACTCAATGAATAGTATTTAAATGGATAAAAGCTACGTGTAGTTGTAGCGACATTATAACGATTGTAACAGCTAAAAAAAAGCAAAGGAGGCTGCTAGCAACCCAACAGCAGAGGGCATGGTTTTATACCCTCTATACTAGTTCTCTATTACATGAATATACCCAGGTTACATTTAATTACATGTATGGTTGGGCTTGCTTTTTGAATATATAGTATTCTACAAAAAAAAAAAACATTTTGTAGCCACAGAACATGAAGCATATGGAATTAGGCAAGGTGATGGAAAAGACCTCTCGTTAACTTCCAATAGGCCTTAAAATAATGTGAGAAGTTAAAATGTATTTATTTTTTTTGCAGCCGAAGTTGTCCCTTTAACAGGAGTTTTTGCCGTCTGGAAAAACAGAGATATTTGAAAAGCTTAAACACTGTGAAATGATGCTCGAGCATCAGAGGCAATTACCAACTCACAGAGAGGCCTATTACTCTGGAGATGTGATGGCATTTTTAAAGCCCCATGTCTACAGCTCATCATTCGGGTATGGTTCCTGTCATGGAGTCCCACCCCCAAGATGAGGGATTACTATGAATTTTGGAGTAAATCTTACTGGGATAAGCCGAAAGAGAAGGAACATGAAAACCATCAAATGTGAAAACCACTTTATCAAAGCATCATATCCTGTACAAGACCCTCTAAAGGGCTTATAGGATCCGGATTACAACTCTTTCAGGGGGATGAATAGGGACCCCCTGCCTGACAGACAAGGGAAGGCCCTTACTCTTTTGCTGGCGAAATGAGGATTAAAAAGCACCAATCTTTTCCAATGAAACAAAGTGAATACAAGGGGAGGGTTTGAGGATTTTTTTCTCTTTTTTTTAAAATGAAAGATAAAAGGTGGCGGGGAGGGGGGGGGGGGTGTTGGCGGCTGCTGAAATAAGCAAAGGGAAAAAAAGTGTACATTCTGTAAAGATTTGGATTGAGAATCTGTAACCAGACAAGCTAAGAGATTATTCACATTGTTACACGAGGTTCTGGAAGACTGATTACTTTTCTAGTATAGCGACAAAGCAGAGTGTAGAGTATACTGTGCTGTAACCCTTTCAGCCCCGCATCATTGGCTCACAAACAAAAAAACAAAAAAATGGTATTTAATGGTACAGCACCATCTGATGTCCCTCATTTAGAAAAACAGGCAAAGCTTTTCTCAGGAACACTACTCTTACTCCATGCCCAGTCACTGGGTGGGGGCACATATTTTACTGGATGCCAATATATTGTCCCAGACGAGAAGATTAGGATTGAACCCTGATGACACCCAGTCAGCACATTGATAATGTAGCAATGAAGCTAAATTATATCTGGCTTGTTTTAGTAAAAGGGAAACAAAACGAGGCTGTAAATTGGTATGTAAATGCCAAAGAATAGGTCAAGAGAAATACCGTAAATCTATAGCATGAATGATACAGCGTTGGGTGTCACTATTTGCTGCAAATAATGGGCTACTAGGGAGTTCTTTTATTAGTTAAATAAATATTAAAAAGGTTTATAACTAGGCTATCTACCCAGGAACAACAGCACCATTAAAGAACGAGCTGTATGAGTTTATTCACTCAACGGTGAGTTGGTTGGAAACACTTTAACTCACTGACTCGGTTATAGATACCTGAGGCTCAAATTCAGTAAGCTTATCTTGCAAGAGGAGCTGCGCTTGGGTCTCGCTTAATGCAGAGTTAATAGAGATATAATCCCAGAGATTTGACTCTGCATTATGTAGGGCCAATGCAGGCCTTATTGCAAAATAAACTCTCCAGGGTTGGTTCATGACAATGCACAGTGATGTCAGCGAGTTGAAATGTTTCATCTCAACTTGAATTTATGCGAGTTAAGTCCTAATTGTCGTGTAATATTTGCAATATTTAAAAAAAAATGCATACCTTATCTTTATGGAATGCTAAATGTTCCTAAACAAAAAGGGGCCACTTTCAGGAGCTATATTCCATTTTAAGTAGACAACAACGCTGTTCCTGTGATTGCACATCCCTGCATGTTCATGTATGACACACAGGAGATGGTAGGTTGCCAGAATTCAATATGAAATATCACTCATCTACTTTTTTTCTTTCTAAATCGTGCAATTGTCTAAAAGACAACCACAAATAACCACACATTATTAATATACATTTAGGTATATTGGTTTTAAATTTCCCTTTAAATTTTGGATAGCGAGACCATACCTACAGCACTATAGAGAAGGAGGGATTTACAAATAGCTGATAAGAACTGTAAATAACATTTTGGATTAGCCATCATCGTGCATGACCAGTTGGGTTGATGATGTAGTGAAAGTGGGACAAGATGTTAATTTAACTAGATTTACTGCTGGTTTGGTGACAAATGTGTCATTTTCATTTGTTGGCTTGTCACTTGCTGATTAGTTTTGTTTATTTAGTATTAGCTAAGGATTTGGTGTGATTTAGCACTGCCTCAGTAAATAGTGGATAAGTGAACACTCAAGAAGCAAGCTGGGTGTGTACACCCACCCTGAGGAAAAGATGAAGATGACATGGCCCCTATAGATTTGGTTGGGATAAAGATATCCATAAGGTGTGTTCAGTAATCTAGGAGTTTTCAAGAGTGTTTATCAATCCAATTATGTTTGAGAGTGTTCCACCGGCATAATGCACAAAAATTGCAAGAGGATTTCTTGAAAAAGTCATCTCGCTCATTTGACTATTTTAATGCAGAACCAGCTCAGCCCTACCTACAGACGAGGCCCACTGTGGTCAATCCTGTATATTGTATTGGGAAGTAACTTGTATTGGCAAGGTAACAACTTCAGCTTTCTGAAATTCTACTTTACATTTATAATACACAAAATGTAATATCATTTCGTAACCAAAGAAGTACAAAGGATGTACCAAAGAATTAACAAGCACGTGTGGGAAACACATAGGACCCATGGAGGAAATTGTGGTCTTATATTGACATCTGCACACTGGGCCTAACTCCCCCTGTTTAACAGTTTATACTGCATAAATAACCGTAAACAGGTCACTAACTCAATTTTTTGACATGGCTCACCCCTAACTGCGCCTCAACAAGTCCCCTGAAAACACAATGGTTCTCTTTACATAAAATGTTTGGCACGCTTGAGATCGCAGACAACCACAATAAAAATCAAGAGGTTGACTTTCAGTAAAATTCCTAAACGGTATAATACACTAACATTTAAGCAGTTCATTTTACAATTCATTTTAAGCCAATGAAAAGGTGTGTTTACACAACTGATCCAATTTAAATCAGTGGGGTGAGGGAGGATCCACAATTTTCCTATGATTCACGTACTAAAAAAATTAGCTAGAAAATTAGCTGCCAAACGATTGGTTGACAATTTACCTGAATCACCCGCATATTCAATCCAGTCTCCTGAGCTAGCTGCTCCCGGATGTGTCTAGTGGGTTTAGGGGTAGCAGCAAATGCAGCTTTGAGGGTCTCCAGTTGTTTGGCCTTGATAGTGGTCCTGGGTCCCCTCCTTTTAGTGCCAGAGTTCTGTTCCTCATTCTCGTTGTTGGCTGTCTCTTTGTCAGAAGAGGTGGAATGGTCTGTCTCTTTACTTTCATCTTGCATGGGGTCTGGAAGATCTGGTGACAAACTTCTGTCTGTGTAAGAAGATACTAAGAAACAAACAAAAGTTGGGTTACAGACGTTGTATTATAACAAAACAATCAAACCACAAACTAATTTTTGGCTACAATGGCTGGGCAATTGCTCCCATTCAACTTCCAGCATAAAATGAGAGGATTACTATGGAATCCCATTTTACCAATGTGATTAATGGTATTTTCATTATATTGTGACCTATTTGACATTGAGATTCTAGCCTTAAACCCTATCTGTTGTATAAACAGGCAGGGAGGCCAGGGATGCCAGATGAAGGAAAATTGAGCATGAAAATAGTTTTGTCATTAAAATAGAACTTTGGATTTAATACCCTTTGAGCAAGCAAAGAAAACATCATGCAATTATAAAAAACATATTGTTAGTCAGATATAGTGTAAAATATATTGTTCAACCTTGGAGTTACAATAAGATGTCAAATCCAAGCAAAAATACCTTGATTAATAGATTATTGCACATACATGAAAAACATTTTAATGCTCCTACCCTAACTGCACTAAGAGAGTCTTAACCCATATCTAGATGTGCATCTTAATAAGCATATAGTGCTTTACTGTCTTTATTAAAAGGTCATGGGTTAGCATTCATATTTTTGGAATAAACAAAAGCAAGTAAGTCTCCTGAAAAGATTCATGGTGTATTAAAACTCTGTTCTACTCAACTCTATTAATGCTCAGAAAATACTGTGTAACACATGAAACATACATAGAATGTGATTCAGGGTTTTACCTGTTTAGAAAGTTTTATTCCTTAATGTAGGGCATTTTGTATTATATACATACACAAAAGTATATATATATATATATATATTATATATATATATATATATATATATATATATATGCAAACATTTAGATTTTATTGAATAGAATTTAAGATACCAGTAGATTTTAAAAATCCCTTTATATGGAGGTGCCTCCACCCCCATTGTTCAGTATGTACATTAAATATCTGCTAAATTGCAAAAATTACAGCTATATTACAGAGTTTCCATAACATATATTATCACATTGTGACAGCCTTCTGGAAACCAACTTGATATGTAAATATAAATGTAAATCGCTTATATCCCAGTTTACGGGTTTTATGTGCTGAAGCAGAGAACAGTTTTAATTGTAGCAGTTACAGTGCTATAAACACACTGACCAGTAACACAAATATAGTGTATCAAGGGAAAAAAAATTGTACTGTTTGTACATTGTGTGTGTGTAATTGTACAGTGTGTGATACATATTTGTTATAGACCAACAATTACTAAATGTTGTCAAATCAAAAGTAAACATTACTTTTGACTTAATAAAGGGTGGTTGATGCTCTTAAGAGCTTTTCCTTAAAATTAGATGTTGGTGGAATGAACAAATGCATTACCAACTAGATTAACATGGTTATATTCAATGATATATATTTATATATATTGTATATTCTAAATGATTTATCTATCATCAGGCCTTTGTCATTACCCCAAAAGGCCTTTGCCTTGTATTACATCAGTCCATAGAATGTACTTTCATTCACATAAATATAAGAATATATATATAAAAATATGAGCAATATTTTCAGTACATGGTGTTTTAATTAATCTGGCACTTTTTGATCAGGCTACAAGTGAATATATTAAATCAATGCAACATATAATTTTGTAAAGTGTATGTATACAGTCTGAAAGCTTCATTCAATACAACTTCTCTTTATATCCATTCTTTATAAATACTAAACGAGAAAACCAATTTACTCATTTCTCGCTTTACTTATATCCATTTTTTTCTCCCATGGTTCTATTCTATACCCGATTCACATGGCTAAACATATATTGATCCAGAGGCCTCAAAAGCATAAGGGCTCCAAATACAGAACAAAATGTTTTATTTATAATATCAGCGACCTGGTTCATAGAATAAAAAAATATTACACATGTACACAATTTACAAAAATCAAATGAAATAAAATATTCCAGATATGCTTTGCCAGTGGTCAGTCACAATGTGCCATCAGTATTTCATATTGCGAAGCTAACATAACCTTGGAGAACAGACTTATGGCTGTCCCTTTATACAGTAAAAATGACATCATAATTCACAATATAAAAAACCATTTCAAACCCTGGTATTTAACACTGAATGAATCAGGCGCGGAAGGGCCTCATATATTACCTTTTAACTAAAATATGTATTTAAAAGGTAAAGAAAAAGAAAAGTGACATTATAAATAAGTGCTTTCCTTGCCAGTGCTAATAATAATAATAATAATAAATAATCATGTGAGTTTGAGTTTCCTTTTGTTGTTCATGGAGCACAAATGGAATAATATATATATATATATATATATATATATATATAATGGTGAGTAATACATGTTTCTTTTTCAGTTTCTTTTTGCCTGTTATGTTAGAACCGGAGTAAAAGTCTGAAGTGTGCGTATGGATTTCTGGACAATAATAAAGCTAACTTCTGGCAGATTTGAATAGATCCTTCAAATACTCTGTTATGATAAAGGCAGAAATATTCCCAGTGTTTAGTGGAAATGTTCTTATAATACCAAGAACACCATAGAATACCAAGGCTAACTCTGTCAAGCTCAGACAGATGTTTGTCATATCTGCACATATGTATCTTTATACTAATGCCTAATGTGTAGGACAAACAGTCTTTAGGGAAGGAAGACAGACACTATCAGTTTATTTACATACACTAGACAGGTTGTTGTGTTGACTGTTTATTATTATTTCAACCTATATTTAAAGCCCCCACCCAAAAAAAAAAAAATCAAGTGGCTGATTGGGGTTAACCTTGCAGTAACAGTGAAAGAACAGATGATACATGAAAGGGTTAAAGATGTCTCGCTTGGTGCTGATCCAGTATGGTCCTATCAGGTTAACAATAGCAGGTGTGCCTGGCATCTGTGTTAATGTTCAGACTCTTTAAGTCTTGCCCTGCTTCCCACCCACCTACCCACAGCCTGCCAGGCATGAGGAGGGGGGGGGGAGTCTGTGTATAGCTGAGCTCTGCCTGAGATTAGCAAAGCGTGACCTCTATTAAAGGCTCCCGTGGAAATGTTAGGACCGAGGTGCACACAGATAGATGGATGGTGATCGGGAGAGGGGGTTGGTATTATATGATTATTGATTGAGGCAGCACATAGCAGGTAGGGAGAAAAAAAAATCAATAGTAAAATAAATAATATTCCAGAACAGAGCACCCCATCTTCACTTCATACATACAGCAGCAGAATATGCAGTAAAATCACAAATAAAATCCATTCTAAGGCCACTTGCTCCCCAGGCAACCCTCCTACTATAGTGCTTCACTGGACAGATCTGAGGATGCACTCACCTGAGTTGAGGCTGCTTTCCTTTAGGCTGCTCGTGCTGACATAATCCTCTTTACAGACAAATTTGTTCTCGTCTATGATATAGAGTTCCTCTCCCGTGGAGAGCTGCTTGTTGCAGACCATACAGGTGAAACAATTTAAGTGAAACACTTTGTTCCTGGCCTTCCTCACCAGGTCGCTGGGGGATATTCCTAGGGAGCACCCTGCACATTTCGTCCCGAACCTCCTGCAAGAGAGATGGACATTGAGTTTAGGAGGGCGCAGGACGGCAGAATCTTGATTATCAATGATGATTGCGGTCCCATGGCTTTAGATCGGTAACCAGATGCCCCGTTCGCAGTAACGATCCTACCGCCTGGATTTTTCATGCAGTTTACCGTTTATGGGGCATTATGCACACTACCTGGAAAGAAAAGCAGATGACTACATCGATGACTACAATTCCCATCATCCCTGTCTAATGCTTGTAATCTGTCGGGGCCAGGTAGAGCAGAGACCAGTCTGACCTGAAAGCTGTGGGGCATTCTAGTCTCTGTAAGTGGGCGATGTGCTATAATGCGACTTTTCCATAAATCCCTTTAACGATTTTTTCCATCGAAATCGGGCAGTGTGTTTTGCATTCATCTGGTGCACAGAGATGTATACCCACGGTCACATAATGCCTGTCTCAAAAGATTAATGAATGATAACCCAACCTCTAACGTGCTCCACTGAATACTGTATATCATTAAACCACGATGCGCTTGGAGGTTTTGCAGCCTACACACATTTTCTGTTTTATGATGTATTCGAACTATACGTCGATGTATTATCTGAATGTAATATACGTAATAAAATACATATATTGTAGAGATTACATAAAAAAAATCGAGGAAGAACAAACTGACGTTTGAATGGTTACTGTAAGATCGCGCTTTATTTACCAAATATTGTTATTTCTGACCTTCTTCAAAATAACCGAAAAATGTCTTGATTACCTTATATAACATGCAGTTCATTTAAAGTTTAAAGATTTTAAAATACAATTTAGGTTTATTTGGGATCAGCTTTAATTGTACAAATAACAAGCTATCCTTTTATTTACCTTTTAACACACATTTCGCCCCACAATTTTACTAGTAAGAATAATTAAAAACAAAAAAAACCTAAATACATATTTGTAATATTCCCTGCACTATACTAAATACATGTAACGCATATACAAATAGATTTATAGTTATATACATAAATATATATAGAACACACACAAGCGGTTTATACCGATACTAAACCGTATACCTAAACACATAATATATATAATAATAATGTGTGTGTGTTTATACAGTTTTGTATTTGTATAAAAGCTTGTGTGTGTGTGTGTATATATATATATAATATATATCTATATATATACATAACACACACTTAACTATTTAAATATCACTGACACGTTTTCAAGACGTTTGAAGATTTTCCTATAGTGGGAGAAATATTTAGGTGTATTCAGTAGTTAGACAAAAGGAAAACGATTTTTTTCTCCCCTACGATTGTAAAGATGATAAGAAATATTTTTTTGCAAAATCAGTATCTTTATATTTATTAGACTAATCTTCCATACGGAGCCCTTTTATGGCTTATAGAAAAAAAAAGGAAAAAAAAAGATTGATGAAATGCCATTTAAAGGGGGCATTTAGATCACTCCTTACTACCCGAAAAACTCAAATAAACTAAAAACCCCATCAACTGGATGGATTATGGGACTTGAAGTCTGTCAGAGCCAGTAACTGGAAGCTATAGTTAAAAAATAATATTTTCAAACGGTGCTATTCTAATTATGCTACACTTTGGAAACCTGTGTAGCAGCATATATACAACATGATTATGTTCTATATGAAAACGATATATTTATATTATTAATATGTGTATTGTACATTAAATTAATGCTGAAGAATTTCCATTCCCCTTACCTAAAAAAAAAATAATAATAATAATAATAAGAATAATACAAAAAAATCTTTAGACTGTGAAATTCCTTGAGTTTTCCAATTTTTGGATGATTTCGGTGGTGAGATCCTATGGAGCGCTGAGCATCCACTGCCCCTTGGAGCAGTAAAATGTGTGACTTTGATTTAGTGACTGTATTACAGGTCATAAGTCATGCCTGCCTTATCCACAAAAATAATTAGCTCACCTGCACCTTATCAAAAATCATTAAACGCTCCTAAAGAGTTTCCACATTAGCGGAGAGGGGGCATTAGGGGCTCTAACCGGGAGCACACTTGTTATGGCAGATCAGCTGATTAACACCTTCCATACCTGGCTTGCAAAACAATAAACTGTAAATCGGTTAAACTTTGGCACAGGCTCTTTTTGGATGCACATGCACAAGTAGGGGGTCACTTATTTAAATGAACAGTTTTAGCTCACTTACACCTGCGTGGAAATGGCATGGAAACTTTTAATATGACAAAGACTTTTGGATTGAGAACTCCTATTATTTGCCTCCTTGCTACAAGGCTTTGAAACACAACACTTCTACTACTCTTTACAGACTCAACTTCTGCTACCCCTGTTGGGAGTTTTTTTTTTTTTTTTAAAGCACTAAAATGGGCAGCAGAGTGTTTTTTTTTCCTTTTTAGAGCATAATAAATAACCAACAATATTTATGTGAATGGTTAAACTAGGCATCCTCAGGGCATGTAAGTTCCATTGTTTTATTTTAATTATAGCTCATAAAAGTATTTTTAAATAATAGCATCTTAATTTTGTGTAAATCTACAATTATGTAAAAAGTAATTCTTTTTACTGTGGACTAGATACATTTCGAATCGTGCCCGTATTAGGTACTAGATACGTGTCCAGTACTTTTATTATCCCAACATAAGCGATATTGGGAGGTTTTTTTTATAAACTATTTTTGTTCTTAAAGCGATTTATTTAACGAACCTTTTTCTGCCAAGTTCAAGTATCTTCCGAATGTCCAGTTTATCCCAGTTATCTCCATTACTTTCATGGAGTACTGGAGTTATCTCCAGCAAACCTCAATTACTCACTCCAAAATTAGAAGGAAAAAAATATTATATTATATTTTATATATATTTATATATATTCTAATAGATACATTTTAGCTTCCCATACCACAATTCTGCACAAAAATGCAGAAGGAGCTTTTTTATTTTCATTTTTTATTTATTTCCTCACATATACTGCTAGTAAACATATAAGTGGTGCTATGTGTGTTTTCATTCACAATTTAAAAAAATTTATATATCTAAAAAAAATATTCTTTCCGAATATGGAATGCATGACTTCAAAGATAGGAACATTAAAAGAATCCCTTTAAATTCAAAAATTATCGCTTTAACACAAATTCAAAGGTTTTTTAAAAACATTTATTGTTTTTTTTTAAAAATATAAAAAAGAAATGTTATATTTCTAAACTACATTTATTGGCAAAATTCATTTTACTCTTAAGTCATGCAACGTGCATAAGATAAGGTCATAGTACAATAGTACACAAAAGTCATAGTACAATAAACGTATATTAAATAATTAATTCATTTAAAAAACTTTGCTTAATATTTTATGTATTATTTATATTATAGTATATTAATTATACACATTTAAACTTCACATAAAGATCTTAAGAACATAAACAAGACAGTGCCTATTTTACACAAACACTACTACAAAATATTGTTTCCAAGAAGAGTGGGAAAGGAGTTATTGTGTTGTGTTTAAATGCCACAATTACACAATCTATACACACCCTTAAACTAACCCTTTCTTGCTGAAGTGTATAACAGATGGTTGAACAGAAATAAATCTAGATTTTTGTAAGGGTTTCAAAGGGGGACAAATTGGTTCGGATGTTGTAAGAGGTTTGCCGAATACACACCATCTTTTTTACCTGGTACCCATTTTATAGGAATGGAATCACGAAGTAAAAAAAAACAACTATAATAGTAATAGTAAATATCCTTTGCAACGTCCGTTACCTGGTACCCACTATATAAGTAGGTGATGGTGAAGTGGAACAAACATAATAATAAATACAATAATAATAATAATAATAATAAATAATGATAATAGCTTACCTGAAGAAGTCTGTTTTGCAGTAGAGCTTGCCTTCCCTGGAGAAACATTTCTCAGTGAGGTTGCACTTACACTCACAGCACTGCACACATTTGACATGCCAAGCCCGGTCCAGAACATTGAGGAGGAACCGATCCAAGATGGGCCTCTCGCAGCCAGCGCAATGGACCATCATGGTTCAGCCAGAGTAGTTACGCCAGGACCCCTCCAAATGAAATCCACATAGACCCTCTGCCCAAAAGCAGCGCCCTCGGTGGCTTCAGTCTCAGCAGTGACTCTGTTGGGCTAATGACACTTTAGAAGGACAAGGTGTTCCCCCCAAAAGACTCCTTGCCCACGGCAGGGGCGGCAGGTGATTTCGCTTCCCTTCTTCCTTCACTTGCATAGATTCCCTCGTTGTTCTAGAACGGCATTCGTTAATTCGTTTGGTGCCAGTACACAGAGGCTCTCACCGGCAAACTTTCCCTTCCTGGGTGGAAAAAAAAAATGATCCTAGATGACACTTTCTCCAACTCCACCTCTCTGCCCCATAATCAGCTTTGTGTGTCACGTCTGGCAATTCGCGCATCCTTATTCAGATTTGGTGACGCTCCAGGCAACGTATGCAGCCCTCCAGCCAATCAAAAGCCAGTAGCCATAGTTACCCCTTTAATTTATAGCATGTCTGCACTGGCTGCCGAATGGTCCCTGCCATTGTGGATGCTGGGAAACAGGAGAAGATGTGAGGATGCTGTGGTTTGACACAAAGTTGGAAGTCTTGTTTTACAGTTTATGCATATGGGTTTTTTTTTAATTATGTTAAGAACTAATAACGCTTCATAAATGAAGTGGCCGGGTACAGACTGGACAACCTCTGCTCTCGTACATCTTCGTAAGATTGCACATCCCACCACTCTTAGCTGGCTGAGCCTGATGGGAGTGCTAATCCAGAACACTTGGGAGTGTGGCTTTCCCTTAGTTGTGCAGGTGAGGGGGTGGGGTGGGTGGAGATGCCATCTTATTAGCACATGTTATGCTGTTGAGTGCTATCAGTGACAACATTAAAAGGACAAAAGATCGCGTTTACCATCTGTAAAGGAAGTTTAAACCCGTTTGTTTAGCGATCTTTCCCTGTGAACAGTAGGGAATTTAAATTGCATTGGGAAGGAGATTCATGACTTGTCCCGGGCTCCAGAGAGATCATCCCCTTAAGCGATGCGATATACCTGACCATGCCTCACACACAGGGATCGCTGTGCATTTACAGCAGGGGGTCACTTTCTGTCTTATCATTGTAATGCAGCCTAGAGGAATTACCAGTTTTTCCTAGATCGCTAAACGTTTCAAACAGTATAAGCATGCACACAAAAACGTGTATAAGCATACACACAAAAACGTAATCATAAATGAAAGTTCGGAAAAAAACTAGATTTAGAATGACTACAATTACAGTCAAATGATTGGAATCGAACAAATAAACACCATAGATAGATAGATAGATAGATAGATAGATAGAATAACTGGGTGTGTACAATTATCATAAACTATTAAAGAAACGAAAAATGCGTAACCTTAGTTTTATCCATGCATTAGTGTTTATCAATAGCTTTACGTCGATCCAATTTTCTTGAAAATCTCTGTATATTTTTCTTAAAAAAATTAAAAAGAGTCACAAGAACATATATACAATTAAAACATCTGCTTGGGGAAAAAAAAAGTAGCAGCAGAGGAGTTAAGTGGGTGGGAAAAACCCAGCTTTGTAATTAAGTTACAAGAGTCTATTAATTGTTTGGTTAATACTACGTTTATTTACATAGGAGTTTGGCAAGGTAAAGGATTCCCCGTGGAGAATTCCCTCCTACTGTCCTTTTGACTTGCAAAAACTGGATTAGTTCAAAACAAAATTCCAGACCCCGCCCCTGTCCCCATTGGATGGCACAAAAAATAAAAAAAAAACTTGCCCTTAACCCTCTCCATGCTGGAAACAATTAACCCTTTCGAAAACTCCAACGAAAAAGGATCCTTTCGTTTTTTTTCACTAAAAAGAGGAAAATTAATGAAATCCCGAAGATATGTAGCAATATATATATATTAAGATTGATGTTGCCGAAATACTTTCTTATTGTTATAAAACAACAACAATGTTTCTTATTGTAATACAACAATTGTAAATAAAATCAATATTTTCAAAATATATGTACTTTTTCTGTTGTCCTGTTTGACACATCATACACTATTTCCACTGCTGACTCTTTAACAAACCCACTATTTACATTCCATTTTCACTCGATTACCACATAGATTAAATGTGGGTATTATATATATATATATAAATATATATATAAATATGTATACACACATATTTACACACACACATATATATATATACTTATATATATGTATAAACACACATATACTTATATATATGTATACACACATATATATTTATATGTATACACACACATATATACTTACATATATGTACACATATTTATATATATATATATATATATATATAATATATATATATATATACATACACACATTATCATTGCAACAGTTTTGCTGGGGTCTCATAATGACCAATTACATAGAGCATTGGCATCACAGCGTGTGAGCCATTTTGAATTTGTTGCACTTTTGACAATGGGAAAAAACATAGTAAAGAATGGAGCGAATGGCTGCCTTTGCTCAATTCAATATTAACATAAGGGGTCTTAAATCAAAAATAAAGTCAGTGTTCACAATTATTGCATGCACCAATTCTAGGGCAGAAAGATGTGTGTGTGCATATATATATATATATATATATATATACACACACACACACACACACAGACAAGCCGTTATAAATATACATCATACACAAAGACACACACACATATATATATATTACAACACACACCACACACACACAAGCACGTATATATATATACACACAGCACACACACACTACTATATATATATACACACACAGAAATATAATAAAATATATATATACACAAAAACACACACACATATATATAGTGTACGTAATTGTCCCCTATAATTCCCCAGTGTATTTTGCCCTAAGCAGTTGTTCCTCTCTGCATCCTATCATCTTATCACAGGCTGGCCCTGGTTAGATTGGCTTTATGTCACACATTATTTATTTGGCCTGGTAATGTGGGAAATACATCTGTAGTCACCCTTGAGTGGGTAATGTGGATCTGCAGGCTGCTGATAACACCAGCAGCTCTGCCTCCCGCTAACTCTTTCACTGCCAGGACCGGTGGGCTGCCTCCTCATGAGGGTGAAGCTTTTCCAGCTGAAAGGAAAGGGGGTTGCTGGGGAGTCATGTTAAGGATGGAGTTTGGTTCTAATCCTGAGAAAATGCCCCCCACCCGTGAGACTGACATAAGCGGCAGTCATTAAAGAAGGGAAGGCCGCCTGGTGAGTGAGAGGCTTATACAGAACACACCAGATTTCAACGAGGTTCCAGCAATCCATAAAGTGGAAATGCTGTGTAAACAATACTCTACCATGAGAGCTGGTCCTGGGTGAAAGGTCCTCCAGTTGGGCAGCATTGAGATGGTTCAAGCTGCTAGAGACATCCTGGGCAGAGTGAGACATCTGTGCCAGACCAGTGGCTTCTTACAAATCCCTTTAAACCCAAGGGGGTCCCAGTAACATTGGTCTCTGCGATGGGCTGCCATGTACCTGGTCTGGGGAGGGGACAAGTGAGAATTACAGTCTCTTCCGCACTGTGCTATAGATGATAGATGCTCTGCACTGGTGTAGGTAGGGTGTCTGTGTCACAATGAATGCTGCCGCTTACCCCCGTTATAGATAAGCGTATCCATAATACGTTTCTGACCCTTGATACTGACTTACATCAGTTGGCCCCCAGTCCTTATAGTTGTATGTGTGAAATGCCGTCAAAGAATGAGGCCAAATACCTTGCCTATCAGTAGCAGGTCGTGTTTATGACTCCCCTCACTGCAGACTATCATTAGCTAAGCTAATTAAGATCAGTCACCTGCGAACAGACAGGGAAATCCTTAAAACCCGGCCTGTTAGGGGTTAGTGGAAGAGTGGACTGAGAAACACTGAATTGTAATTATTCGAGTCTCGGCTTCAGCTTGGGCGCAGTGAGTGATGGGTCTTCCCTAAGGTGTAAATTGGCTAACACCAAACAAAACAGAAGTATCAGGATATTGGGGAGGTTTGAACAAAAGTATCACACATGCAATGCCTAAAATAGCGCTGGCAGCACAATCTGTAAATGCAATTAGCGGCCTTTTGTACGCATTTCTGTTGCTGATGCGATACTGCCACTCCACATGTGTCATCAGGCAAAATATCACTTGTTTGGTATGTACCGCATTTTGCTGCGTGATTGCGCTCGTATTCACTCCCAATTCTCGCACCTTGGGAAATGGTTTGGCCCAAAGCATTTATACATTGACTAAGTCCCCTGTGACTCGGAACATGAGACACTCTATACATAATGCGGTTTTAACCACTGAACATGGGTTTGACATCTACCCAGGTCTGGGCCTGATGGTTACCCTAACTTAAATATCACATACAAGCCAAGAATATCTCTTGTTGTTGTATTAGTGTGTAAGATATTTAAGCTACAATAGATACAAATCACACTAGGAAGATCAAACAATACCATCATATGTAGAAAAGCAAAACACATGGCAGATTAAACATTAAGGGAAAAGTTGTAATATTTTTTTGCCCTTTACATTAATTCTAGCAGTTGCCCAAAATACCCCCTGCTCTGGCAAGCTGCTTTGCCCCACTCCTTGAGAGGAAATAGGGTACATCCGCTGATTCAGATTTCATTGCAGTTTACCAGGCAGTGACCCAATGCCCAAATCATTCTTCATTACTCCAGATAGGAGAGAATATCACTACATGTGTGAAGCAAAAAGGGGAGACTGCAGTGAACACATTTAAGAGATCCAGAGTCCAAGCTTTTGGTGACAGAGATTTGTTACCTTATATGCCTATCCATCATGGTACTAAGATTATACATTTTACCTTTGGGGTCTATATAAAATAAAAAGCCAATGGAGTTTAGAGTAGAGATTCATCTAAGAACATACAGTCAGTGCATTAAAATATTGTGTTAACTCATTAAATTTCCTATTATTTTTAAGCCCGTATTTTAGCAACCCAATAAGAAAATACAGAGTTAAAACAGGGTAAAATATGAATTTGGCTTCCAGGAAAATGCTTGTTTTGCTAAATATATACATGTTGTGAAATTAGGTGTTATTTGTCTGTTGGGAAAATCTATGTGTAAATACACTTGCTCTTTTAAAGGCATTTCACATATGTTTAGCACAGCAGAATTATATACTAATCACCATCACAGAGCGAGCCCAACAGAAAATGGTTATTAAAACTATAATTTAGTTACAATATGCATATTTCAGATTAAAAAAATACAAATAGCAGGGGTAGTATGTGGGAAAAGTGTAGAGACCTTGCTTCAATTAGGTTAAATAATTATGGGCATTTTAATGTACATAGGTTAACTTCCCAGGCAAAATGTCACATAAGATACCTATCTTTTAGCAACATTAGTTACATTTTTTACCAACTTGGTTACTTACTTATGTGTCTGATTTGTTAAACTGCTTTACCTATGTGGTAATTAATACTGTCATTACTTTAGTTTTCTCATAGTCTGCCTTTGGCCGGATCATGATCAGTGCCACCACTAGGCATGGACAACTTTATGGTTTCTTAACAAGAATTAACATAAAGCAAAGAGGTAAGACTTGGTACTGGGTCTGAAAATATCTGGTGGTGGCCTTGACTCTGATCTCCCTGCTCTAGGACAGAATTCCTCGGAGGTACATAGAACATTTTAGACTATGTTCTCCCAGAATATATAGACATATCTCCTCAGTACTTACCTGTGGTGGAGAAGGAAATCTGCGATTTGATCATAAAGGTCTCAGGTATTTTATTAGTTTCTTCACCAAAACCCATTTTGGACAGCATAGGCCCAAGGTGTGATGGCAATCACAGAATTTGGGCAGTCACCATAAATGCCTTTGGCATTAGAAGCTTAAGAAGTGGGGCCATCCACCTTAACTTGTTCTCAGGATTTGCACAATTATTTTTATTTATTTAATTATTCCAGCTTTTTGTTAAATTATTACTCTCATTTGGCAGGCACTGATTCTTACAGCTTCAGGAAGGGTAGGGGGGGGAGGGAGGCAATTGATATGCATTAAATGCCACCCTTTGCCATAGTTCCATCTTATATACTATATATCTCCAAATTAACTGATTTAAAATAACACACGCCATGAATAGTTTTATTGAAAGAGTTTAATTATACTAACAGCTGTGAAGGTGACTGTTTCTGTTTAAAGCTATGGATCCTATGCGTAAGCACTTTCTAGTATGAAACACCTAAACCATTTTGTCCCTTGTCTGATGCTTTACTGCCCTGGAAATTCTCAATGGAGCAATAAAAATTTGAATATTAGACACATTTTTTTCATTTTGAAGATGATATTGCCACCAGTATGGATTCTCTCCTCTTGACAAGATTTTTGCTGGTCTAGCAGCTTCAGTCACAGCTATACCTTTGTCCAGGATGCCCTTCTATTCCAAAACATACAGACAGTTTTCTCTTCCCACCGTACCAAACCAACCATATACAACTCTAGCTCTGTGGTGTATTGTTCAGTTTAACTAAAATTGTTATGAGATGGAGTTGAGGTTTAGTTGGAGTAAAATGATTGGAAATAGCATCCATAATTCTATAGGTATATGTACCGTCATTAAGTGATTTAAAGGAACTGGCACTTTTGCTTAAATGAACCATGTCTACATTTTCTGTTCATTTTTTTTGTTCAGTTTGATTCTGAAACAGCTTTCAGTGAGGGTGTCAAAATCCAGTCCTCGAGGGCAATAGATCCCTCAGGAATTCAGCATAACACATAGGACATTGATCATGGATATACAACGTCAATTACTTTTTATACTTGTTAATTTGCGGAATCCTAAAGCTTTGCTCAGATTGTAGCTCTCTTGGACCAAGTTCCATCCCCTTCACAAGACCTTTATAAAGGAAGTAATCATTGTAAAGACATGTGCAGGCATGACTTGTGAAGCAATTATGGCATTTTTGCAGTGGAGACATATTTATACATTTCCACCACAGCATCTGGGCAAAAGCATGTGATGCTGAACAGGTAGCCTTTAGCAAATCTCCACCCACCCAATATATCTACCTGGAACACAAACAGATATTGCACCCTCACCCTTTATTGGATATTTGTTTATAAGGTAGCTAACTGTGGAGATCTTTACCTTTCCCTATCTGGATATTCCCTTTTGAGATACACAATGCCAATGAATCAGTGATCAGGTCCGCCATCAGCCAAGGGAGCTCTTCTGGACCTAGACTCTTTAATGCAGTCTATGGAGGCTGCACTGAGTCAGCACAGCCCCTACAACGTAAGAAAGCCAGTTGAGGAGATCAAAAATCTCCCCTGTAGCCAGCCCATTGTGCATTGCCCAAGAGTAGCAGGTAGACTTCCACACCTCTAGACCTGTCGGCCTAGGCCTGGATATGCCACTCAATAGATCCAAACTGGTGTACACACACCCATACCTTATATAACAATGCATAATTTTCACGGTACAGACTTGGGGCCGGGTAACTGTACTACTTTAACATAGGAGGATCTATAGGATGAGATGGTGGGCTTTTTTTAAAAAAAAGTGGATGGTACCTTAGGGGATTAACACAGGCTATGATAAGGTGAGACCTGTAAGTAACAGTTAGGCAGTGGAGGACTATGATGTTGTCCAAGGAAAGGCCCTGTAAGTGGCAACCTCTTGAACTCTGATGAACACTGTTGATCTGTGACAAAGTAAAACCACACCAAACAGAGACAGCTTCAGGTTTGGACAGCTTCAAAGCTGCATCTAGACTGTGCCCATCTCTGTCTACATAGATCAGTGGGGGCATTAAGCAACCCCTTAAACTACCCATCTGGTAGTGCCAGGTGACTTTATAAAGCCATATGCAATATATTTAGACTTACCTTCTGACATACCCCATTGGAGTGAAGTGCACTGCATGGGATAAGTGAAATGTCTTTGTTGAATCATTTGGTGATTTTTTACATTTATTTGTTTTTTTACATTCAGTAGCTTATGCAAGTAATTATCAAACAACAATAATGTACAAATAATTCTTAATAGACCAAGGGTGGCAGTGAGTGTGTTAAGCCTCTTGGCTGCCCATCCTCCTCCCTAGCTCCAGGAAGATACCCTGATAGTTGTATTTTAACATTAAACAAACACAGCGAGATCTTTCCCTCGGCCCCCTCCCCTTCCTCATGGCTTGCGTTACAAATTGTACATTTAAATTGCTGGCAGGATTCATTACCTTCTCCTCTCTGATTCCAGCCATGCGGAAAATATTGCACTGGTGGAGCACGGAGATGGAGAACAAGACGGGAAAAAGAGAGAGTGAGTGGGTGAAATGAGAGTGTGAGAGAAAGAGACATATAGATAGATAGATAGATAGATAGACAGATAGATTTCCCAAAACACAGTTAAAGTATTTGAACTGTTCAAGCAGTCCTCTCCTACTGTCTCTCTCCCCCCCAACCCCCAAAAAGATTGTAAGCTTGCAAGAGCAGGACCCTCTTATTATTATTATCTTTTATTTATATAGTGCCAACAATCTACACAGCGCTTAATACAATACATATATTCAAGGGATATGACAAGACGGGAATTGACAGACTAAGACAAACCAATACATTAGGTGGAGAGAGCCCTCCCAAACTTACTCTTCTCCTGTACCAGTATGTTGAACGTCTGATAATGATAGTTAAATTGTCTTAGTTACTTTCACTGTACCCTATTGTAACAGCTGGCACTATATAAATAAATGATAGCTCAAAACACTTAAATATGAGAACTGGTCAGCCCAACAAGTATGAAAACTGGTGATTTTGTATAGAAATATTGTATCTTAATGCTGTTTCATTGTTGAGATAAAAAAATGGTTAAAGTTTGACAAATCCCCCACTAGCTCATTACAATTCAAATGGATTATTAGGATTACAACTCGGATTATAGAGGGACTCTTTGTTATACCTATAAAATCCCAGGCAACAGTAAAGACAAGAATGCAGTAACCAAAAAGAGAAGTTTCTAATGGTAATCCTACATTATCATTTAATATTTTCGTTTGTTTTTGTTGGGATTTACTATAACTGTCATTAAAGCTATGGGTTAAACCCCCCTAATGATAACATTTTTAGAATACTGGTTTACTAAATTCTGTTGTTCTAGACGTTGCGGACTACAAAGATCAGGATACTCAGCCAACCACCAGTTGGCTGAACATGCTGGGAGTTTAAGTCATCAGGAATTGATCTTAATTTTATTGCTGTTTGCAAATGATACGTGAGATGTGTGAGTGGCATGTCCGCTGAATAGAGAGTAGGAGTTTCACTGCTATCCATGGAACATCATGTATTAGTAGTAATTTATGCAGAGTGAGAGGGAGGAGGAAAGGTATAGGCCACTAGTCTTTTTTTCCAAACTGTAGAATTAATTCTCTCGTTAGAGCACTATCCTTTATGATAGGGACACAGAGTTCAGGAACTATACCTTCCTAATGTCTAATATTCTAAGCAAGGCAGCCTATGTACACTCTTGCTAAACACTCTTTACACAGGGGTATCATTCTGATAGACATGGAACATATATCTATATATATAATTAGGCATGACATTGGATACATATGTATAGACACAGGCGTAGCGCATGTGTGTGTTAGGTACGTCCTTCTTCCCCCAGTAGCCTCTTGCCACTGTGTGAATATTGTTGATATGGCAATGCGCTGCCCTCATTTGCCTTTGTTTAGAAGGTGTTAAAATAATATCTGCATCAGAACACAGATTGAGTGAGCCAATATCACAGCGGTGCATATCCTACAGGCACAGGGCACGGTGGAATCAGATGAGCTCTGCAGTCTGCTAACCTCTCTGTATAGACAATAAGAAGACAACCATTTTATACCCGTCTTAATTGTACCCAGCCTAATTTTACACTGCTAATTTCATTACACATTTAACGCCAATATGCTTCAACTAGCCACCTCTTTTATTCTCTTCTTATGTTTGAAGCACATGTTTTTTACATAAATGACATAATATCTCCCACTGATGTTAAATCGTTTTGTTACACGTGGAAAACGTCCTTTTTATAGCCAGGTAGATATGGATGTTATACCAGGTTTTTGCATTTGCCTAAAACATTCACAAAATGGGTGAGCATAGTTGAGTAATGGGACACACACTAACCATTTATTTTAGTAAAGTACCATGCTTTTTTTTTTTTTTACAAGCAGTGGCAAGGTTATCTTATTTTCATGTAAAACAAGCATTAAACGTGTCTGAAAGGGTGGAAGTAAAAAAGGAGTAACTCTCAGAGCATTGATGTGCATGCACTCTGTTGGCACTCAAGTGGTTAATGCAAAAAACATCCGTAAATAAAAAATGCTTAACCATGCCTACTCATTAATAAGAAGCACTTATTAGCATGAACCTCGGTCTTTAAAATATGCTCAATGAAAATGCCTAATATGAAATTCTGCAGCTTAATGGATTATCACCAGCACTGGGTCAGTTATAGTTGTATTTTTGATGCTTTGGCACAGATTTGGAAAGGAAAAGTGCAATTGTCCTGTAAGCATATATATAAAAGCATTTACTATAATGGAACTCCTTATATAAATATACTTAATGCAAATAACATATACAAAATGTTTGGTTTAATAATTCACTATGTGGCAAAGGCAGTATTTTGATCAAGGCCCTCCTCACCTTTTGTTTCTGTAAGTCAATTTATGTTAGGCAGTGGCACTGCTTGCGTCGTCCTGTTTACCCATTGTAATAAGGTGTGGAATATGACAGCGCTATATAAATCACTAAATATTATTATTATTAATTATATTATTATTTCTATTGTTATTACTCATTATCATAATATTATTTAACTCTGGCCAGGTGGCTGAATCTCAGGTTTTACCATCAAGACTATAATCTTCGAAAACGGCTTCAGCCTTCTTGTGCTTGATCAATGGGGCATAGGGGTTTCAAAGATAACATGAATGAATACTATTAAAGACGATTTTCCAATCTGGGAATTCAAATAGCAGGGCAGCAGAAATGTCATTGTGACACAAGGTCACAGAGAAGAACAGTAAGGAGCTTTCCTGCCTGTGAGCTGTCCTTGGTGCTGAAACACCATCTCTATGATGCTCTTAGTACAACAGCGAATAGGCATTGTTTTTGGTCCTGTCCACAACATGACAGGTCTCTTCAGAAAGCCACAAGATAAATACCTATTTACTCCACGTATCCTATTTCTCCCTCTCTCTTTGACTGCTACCTCTATTCTGTCAGCTTTGTCGTTTTTTCCCAATGAATAATTTGCTTTCTCTTTTTCCGTGATTTCATCAATACTGTTATTTCCCCATCCTTGGTCTATCCATGTCCTTTACAATAATAATAATAATAATAAATTAAATGTAGGTTTCAGATTCCCATTAAACAATAACATCATCCATCAATTTTCCAAAACTACCCCAAAATTAATTTGAGCTGTGAAACCTATCCATAAGGTTTAAAAAAAGAAATAACTTTATTTCCAGTAATGAGCAATGTGCAATGAGCATAATATTCACAATGCACCTCCTCCTAAGCCATATATTAAGGTGCATGTATTCTCAGGATCTAGTATTTTTCCTTTTTTATCTCTTCTACCTATTGTTAGTTCTGTATTGTTAAGCTCAGTTAGCAGGACATTACTTGCAAATAGAGGTCAGTCAGGATACTATTGAATTGCTATTAGCAAGATCCAGGTAAAGCCAGAGATATGTATCTATACTGAATGGGGAGGGGGGGAGTATGAATTTAATGAGAAATTGCCAACCCAAAATGGGGTAGGACCACAAAATTGAAGAAATAAGATACAATAGAATAGAATATAAAGGAACGGTGTGGTAGTTGTAAACTGTAGAAACAACAAAATGAGGACAGAGACTGAAGAAGAGGGGAACGGCATTAGATGTCTAAAAATGCAATGTTCTGCATCTCATCTTGACAGTATCCTCAGGCTGTGTATATTACAATTACTAGACATTAGTTGGCAAAAATAAGAACATTTTAGTTCACTTTTATTTGATTGCGCAGAGGGATAAAAGAGGGGTAAAGTGTTTTTAGAATATGCATGTGTAAGCATCAGCTGATATGGGTTGTGTGAACATATGATGGGATTTTTTATTGAGGTGCATGTCCAAGGGACTGGTTAAAATATTACACCAAAGATAAAACATATTATTAAACATATCATCAGAAAAATGTATGCAAACCAGTCTGACCACAATCTCTATAGCACTCTGGCTGGAGATCATATTGTAATTTTACTCAAACAAAAGGCGGGTGATTAGCCAGGACTTGGTCTAAGACAAGACAAAGAACTGATTTAGGTTTGGGTCTTTACATCAGGAAAAACTGCCATACTAGATGGGCTAAATATTGGGACAAAAACATTCCAACCTTACATTTGTTCATGCCCATTGCAAATCTTAAACATATGGGAAATTGCCTTTGTTTCAAAATGGAACTATCAATTTAATATAACTATCTATATGTCATCATACCTGGGAAATCTCGGAACTCTCCGGGTTTGACCCGGTGATCTCTGGGTGAAGCACTGATTTTCTGGTTCTTAGGGGCAACACCTGAATCCTTGGGTCGCGGGGTCTTTAAATGGGGGTGCTTCCCATCATGTCAGCGGGAATGCCCACGGACGTCAGTAGGGAAGCCCACGGACGTCAGCAGGGTGACGCCCACTGGCGTTAGTGGGCAGTCCTTGCCGCATCCCATAGGGGAAGGCTCTGGGTATCCATAGTACTGCAATCAACAGTGTTGCTGCCCACAGGTTCTGTATCATTTAGATTACCTGACATTTGCAACAATGTACTTACAACCCAACGTTCTTTTTAGAATAAAAGGGCTAATCTCAGTATAATCCCAGTGAAAAATGGCTCAAGAATTTAAGGGCAAAATGCCAGTAAAAATGCCTTTAGGGCAGTTGTGTTCAACAGTTTATTTTACGTTGAAGAGAAGTGGGTGTTTTGCCACTAATTTAGCTTTAAAAAATCCATTAAAGCCGTTAGTGAGCTCTTGAAAACAATCCAATGCCAAACTGTGTTACTCAGTCAGTTAAGTAATTCTTATTATAGAGATCCTGGGTTGAGTAAATGCTCTGTAGATGGTAGTCATGAAGGAACTGACATATCAAAATGGACTCCAGGGGTCTCATTGTAGCTTGAAGTGTTATGACATTGGTTAAGCGAGAATGGCAAGGGCTATTGTTTAGTATGAACATGAAGAGGCTTCCAAGTGAAAGCATTATTGAGAGACATGGGTCAAAAGGGAAAGCACGCTTAAGGATTTCATCTCAATAAAATTGTTTGTGAATCCAACAGCCAATGTTTGTCTAGGGTTCCATTATTATGATTATTATTATTATTTTAATTATTATGATTATTATCATACCTGGGAAACTTCTGACGGAATGCGCAGTCCCGCTGACGTCGGGGGCGTTCCCGCTGACGTTGGGGGCATTCCTGCTGAAGTCAGGGGCATTCCTGCTGACATTGGGGGCGTTCCTGCTGACATCAGGGGCGTTCTCACTGACAGCAGCCAGAAACACCACCATTTAAAGGAAAAATGGGCAGGGAGGGGGGGCGTGTCAAGAACCCACTCCTGCAACCCAGAGGATTTGGGTCTTGACCCGGAGAACCGGAGGAGCAGCACTCCGGAGTGTTCCCAGCTATGATGATGAATATTATTATTATTATTATTAATTGATTTACCTAGCTCCATCATATTTAACAGCCCTGTACAATGGGGAAACAGAACATAACATGTAGTGCATCACATACAAATCCGGACTTACAGAAACAGTAAGGAGGGTCCCCCTCAAAAGAGTCCTAAGTGCACTGGGTCTCTGCCAATGCTGGAAGCCCTATTATTTTTGCCTTTCTTCTTACCCTTCTTGCATATTATTATGCAAAATATTATGCAATGTTGTGCAATATGAAGTTATATACAAACCTAAAAACCTGTCTAATAAACAAAGGGTGGATAACATTTGATATGCTAAGAGCAAGATATCAGAGTCCATTCATTAAAGTATGTGTTTGTAAGTGAGCTAGATATCTGAATTGTGTTATGAAGATCCAGACCCAGATGGTCACTAGCGCAAAAAGGACCAATGAGACCCTTCACCCCTTCACCCCTTCACCCCTTAAATATGTCACAGATATAAAATATAATCTCACCAATTTGCCCATTATATATACATGGACAGTCAAACCAAATACACCCAAAAGAGAGAGTTAGCTATAAAGCCTGTAAAACAATGAAAAACAATTCATTAATTAGTGAGATAGAAATGATTACCTTCATAGAAACAGCAAAAACCATGTTGGATGCAACTGAAAATCTGAATGAACTCAGGTAATATGGGTTTTATTAAAAAAAAACTTTTTTGAAAAATGTAGCTTGAACACTATCACCTCTAAGCAGAAATAAACTACGTACTCTATAGCTTCCAAAGTGTTGTATAAATACAAGAATTGTAAATGATATCACTCTTCTACCGGTTAAATAAAAAGAAAAGTTATGGCTCTTTGCAGTAGATTTTAAGGAAATGCAACATGGCTGCTTCCCATTTTTTTGTATTACTGCTAATAGGCATGAAAGTTGTAGCTATGTAAATTAAGTTCATTCTGATAAGTGCACTTGGGATCCATTTTTAATTTCCCTTTGATCAGTTACAAATACAACCATAAAGACAATGTTTTATTCAATGAGTTTCCTGAATGGCACACCTGCCCATAACAACCACCCCTGATGTTTATCAGCTTTTTATGATGTGACCAGTTAATCCACAGTTGCTTATTCAAAGAGGGGTTGAAAATATGAGGCTTTTCAGGCGTCAAGCCTTCAGTAACGAGAAAAATCCAATCTTCATATATTTTTATGTTAGCTTATTATGAAATGTTTCTATGCTTTGTAACAATTAGCAGGGTAGAAGAGTTTTAATACAATACAATAGAATACTGTATCTTTAATAGATTGTAAGCTGTTTGGGCAGGGCTCTCTTCACCTGTTGTTTCTGTATGTCATCTTGTTATTCTATATATTACTTGTTAAGTTCTGCCTACCCTTTATACTGCATTGCGAAAACTAATACCCCTATATAAAACAATAAATAAATAAATAATAATAATAATACAGCCATATTCATGCTGTATACAAGCATCCTTTCCAATAATTTCCATTTACATATTCCTGTTATTGGTCAGCAGGTGTAAGCAGGCGGAATTGAGTAAGAGTGAGGTGAAATAGTGTCAGAAAGACTGACAGGATACTCACAGAAAGATTGGGAGAGACAAATATCCAGAAACACAGAGAAGGGATGGACAGCTAGATATACATACAATCATACATACATTTAGATGGTGAAATGAAAGACATGACAAGAGAAGACACACAGACAAGGCATGGCATGAAGACAGATGGTCACAACGAGACAGACCGATAGAAAAAAACTGAAGACATGACGATACAAAGGGAACAGGGAGACTGACATAAAGAGAAAGGCAGTCACACAGACACTGAGAGAGACTGGCACATAAAGATAGACTGACAAAGAACATTGACCAAGCAACAGGTATTATAATGTAGATAGTACCGAGTGATTAATAATTACTCATGAGATGGAACTTGAGTCTATTTACGAAAACAGGGATACAAGCAATTACGCAATGATAGCGAGGGTGGAAAAGCAAAATAAAAAAGGGTAATGCTGATAAGGCGAGAATGTGCGTGGAAGTTGCAGACACAGGCAGAGAGAGAGAGAGACCGTAAACACGGGTTCATTACTGTGCATTTTCTCTGCCTTTTGCGCTAAGTGATGATCTTGATGAGCTAATGAACCTGCAGACTGGAAATGCTGTGTGTTTGTATAGCAAGCTCCTGGGTCCCTGCGCTGCCCGCAGACAATTAGAGCCTCATTAATATGCTAATCTGGTGGTGGGCTTTGGAAGTGGTGTGGAGCTTGTGATGCGGGGAGGGGGTGGGGGTGTTATTCGTATCCTAGCAACCTGCGCACGGAGATAAACCGTACATTCTACCACATTCTACCACTCTCAGCGGTACTGCTGCCCCGAAAAGAGGGTCTTCTCTGCAGTGCTTTGCCGGGCAATTCCTCTCAAGTCTTGCACGGAAGAATTCAACATTTGATTTGGTGCGATGATAAAATCTATGTTTTCAGATACACAGAGAGAGTTAATAATGCGCAAGCACGGAGCGCATTTCAGATCTAAAGAGTGTGTTAAAAGAGAAAATATCTAGTTAACTTGATAATTATTTACATGAGATTGAACTATATTGGTTAGGCTGGTGAAAATGTCTCCTGGTCTCATCACTGTAGAACAAGGTTTCCAAACCGGTGGGATTCCCCCTATTGTGGTGCTCCTAAAGGAACCAGGTGGTAGTTCAAGTACAGCATTTTCTGTTGCCATTTTTGGATGGGCCATGTGGACCGCTACTTTCTTTCTAAAGGCCTGTATGAGTTTGTAATGTTTTTTTTTCTGTTTCACATGATCCACTGATTACATAACCTCCCCCACACACACACGCAAAGAAAAAAAAAACCAAGATTTCTACCTTTGGCACTAAAAAACAGACTGGTTAATCAGGTGCATACATGTAGATTTACATTAAAGTATCCCAAAATCCCCTTGAGGTGGGCAAAGGTGGCGTAAAGTAGCAATAATCCCATCTCCTCTAACCTGTGATTGTATTTTACTATCGAGTATAGTAGTAGATACAGTAGATACAGTAGATAGTAAAGTCAACTGAGAGCACTATGTAGTACATCTTAGTACATCTTATGCTTTGAACAACGGAAGTCAATAGTGTTGGTAATGGTATTACTGAAATGGACCTCCCAACTAAATACATTTACAATAATGAGGACAATATAGTATCGATGTATGTATCATATGTTGGGAAATCGCTGTTCAGAATTAATTTGACAGTTAATTAATAATGAACATTATCCCATAAATTAACAAGACGTGCACATGCACCAATCAGCCATTATTACTATCTTTTATTTATATGGTGCCAACAATTTACGCAGCGCTTAATACAATACATAGAATTGACAGACTAAGACAAACTGATACATTAGGTGGAGAGAGCCCTGCTTGCAAGCGTATGCCTAAGTCCCCCTTTTGCCGTGAAAAAACAGCCCTGACCCGCCAGGCATGGACTCCGCTAGACCTCTGAGGGTGTGCTGTTATTATTATTATTTTATTATTATTATGATTATTAGATCATTTAAGTCCTGTAAGCTGCAAGGTGGGGCTTCCATGGATGCATCCTGGTGCCATGTGTTTGAGCTACAGTAGCTCATCTGTTGGATTTGACCACATTTCCAGGAATGCCCAGGTGGAACATGACAGGTGGCAACTTTAATTGGCACTGTTGAAAACCACAGAGTTATCTATTTTAGAAAAATACATTGGATGACTTTCAATAATATTTTCTATGTTCTAGAGAAAAGGAAGTTTGTACCTTTACATACGTATATGTGTTTATACTGTGATACAAGGGCAGTAGCCCAAATGAGTCCCAATAACAGAAGTACTGCAACCCTTTAGTTAACCTGCGAGGATTGTGTAGCCACTAAGTGAACAACAGCGCAGAAGACCAAGGCAAAACTCAAGGTCACACTGAGTCTGGCCATCTAAAAAAGAGGTTACTGATGAATAATTAGGCTAAGATAGGAGATCATTCAGTAAAATAAAGCCAAGTAGAGTGCCTTGTTGCACAAGGCTCTACAGCTAGCTCTAAAGCTGGGGTAGATTATTAATGGTGCCAATGAGGAACATTCCTTAGTGCTGTTTGCTGCAGTGACATTTCTATATTAGCCTGCACAGCATGGATACAGTATGGATACAGTATGTATTGTCCTGTTTGATGTGGGAGGTTAGATGGAAGCCCATTTGGTGCATGGGGAACCTCTCCTAAAGCAAAGCCATTTGCAGAGACACAGACAGACTCCATTGATCAGTGATGGCAGAGTAAGCATCCTAGACAGACATTCATGTCTGTGACAGGATCAGCCCGTAAGAAGGTCCTTCGATGGTCACACATTACAGCCAGCGGAAACCGTGTGGCTTTCTGGTTTTAAGGGAAAGGCAAGTATCAGGATCCGCTAGAACTTAAAGCTACAGGAAAAAGAGATGCTCTTCAGGTAAGAATTTGTGTTTCTGTAAGCAAGTGTAAATGCATTTAAGTGAGAATATCTCTGTATGAATGACTGTACCTATAAAGTATATTTGGCAACCAGAAGAAATTATTTTCTACCATAGCAGTACAGTAACCGAACAGCAGGTGAGCAGAAATGTTTGGGGAAGGATAATCCCACATATCTTGCAAGATAAAATGGCGGCTGCAATTCAGGTTATAATGCTGAATATAAGGCTGAATATTTCAAACATATTTAAACACCAGTCCATATCTTTATGTAGTGTTCTTAACTGTAAAATGTAATATTTGGTTAAAAGGAACATAGACACCTTAATACCCAACAAGCTAGAAGTTGTTTAAAGGACTCAAAAGGAATGAAACTACCAGAACATGTAACAAATTAAAAATATACGACGTTCACCATGAGAAATGTAAGAACATTTTACATAAGTTTATCTTTAGTGGCAATCTTAGCATGCCAATGTTTTTGCAGAAATGAAATCTGTCCCATAGAAATGTAATCTAGAGATCCTGCAGATGCTTTAACCAGGGATGCTTATGAAAACGGCATCATTCAGGGCACCAACATTTTATTACTATATGCATTATCTATAAGACACCCCCAGTTAAAAGCACCATCTGGTCACCCTATGCTCTGATTCAAAAGACTACGTTTAGAAACATAAACTTGTATATTACAACATAAATTTATGTACTTATTGGACATTCATTCTTCTTCAGGCACTGGACATCTCTTGCACTGTATTCCAGAAACTGGTGGATCTCAAACACACAATTTAGAATACCCTCATCACACTAATCTCTGCCACATCAAATTTGTATCCTAATCCATGCCTTTATCAATTCTTTGTTAATGACGCTACTGTACTTGGGATTCAAACCATAGAATTATGACGTTGAGTTTCATGGCACAGTATTTAGATGGGTTAAAAGACTCTAATTCAAGTTAATTCATTTTTGTTAATTAATCGCATCAAAACTAGAAAATATGACCCTGCCTGTCCTTGCCCCTCTCAACTAACAGTCACACTCCTGAAGTGAGTTCTGAGGTGGCTTAGGGTTAATGGGAGTCTGTGTGCAGAAGTGGACAGGCTTTGAGAGAGTTATTGACAAGTGGTTACAGACTGACAGACGGAGGTATTGATGATTCTGTGGACTGCTGACTTATGTGGTTGGGAAAACTGACAGCTGATGAGGTAGAAAAGGAGAGGAGGTGGAGGGCAACAAAGAGGAGGGAGAGAGTTACGCAGAACCCCCATGGTGACATATTCCTGATGCGAAAATCAAAGTCAAATATTTATTGAAGAAAAACTAACAGTGTAGAACCATCTACCTCTTATCTCATTTATGTGCACAAGCTCTCTCATTTTCTGCCATTTTTCTTCTGTCTCACTTCCATTCTATATCATAGTTAACCCCTTAAACATGCTTTGTTAAGTGGCACTTTTTTTTACTTTTGTTGCTCCTTTTATTTTCCTCTCATTTTTTGTCACTAATTTTGCAGATCTACCATCTCAGCTTCCTCCCGCAGACCGCAATGGGAATTTAATATCCAATAAATGGTCTGACCATTATAATATCATAATCAGAGATGAGCCCCCTACTACCAAGCATTATTCTTTTATGCATGGCCTTAACTCCTTACTTTCTTCGGTTCAGAGAGAGAGATGCTTGGAAGATGTGCTAAGGTGGCACACAGAAACAGGACTAATGTAATTTTATAATTTAGTGCATCCATACAGATAAATGTATACATTAGGAAAACATAATGGGGTTAGTAATAACATCTCAAAAAAAGAGAAAATCAAGATAGAAAGAGTAAGAGGGTGATTTCAAATGGCATACTCATATTGTTACAGCATCGGTCAAACAAAGTTTAATGCTAAAATGTACAATGACATATCCCAGGGTATGCCCCAGTAAAAGCTTATTATCATATAAACTACAGATGCTTATTGTTTTAAACCTTAAATCCTTAGTTGAACACATTCGTCACATTTAGGCTTCTCTTTCATGGAACTGGTAGGCTGGTATGCATTTCTTAGAAACAGAGTATACATTTAATAATATCTTAATTCCTTATACTTTTTGGACCATAGAATCTACGCTTGATTGCAGGTGTGCTGGTAAAATGATTGACCTTGATAACCCGTGCTTAAGCAAAGATGACATTAAAGAAACCCTCTAGTTACATGGTAATACTGATAGGCATAAAAAGTAATCTTTCATATAAAGGACAAAATACATAATGTAGTATGATTATAATTTGGCGGTGTTTAGGCAGGGGCAAGGGAGGCTGCTGTCCTGGGCCTAGCGTTTTTGAGGGACGCTCAATGCAACTGTTAACTGTCTTAACCCAACACTTGCGACCTACAGAATGGGAGAACCCTTAGCCCTTCTTGCCTTGGGCCTTGCAAACGCCGATAACAGCCTTGATTATAATTACATAACCGCTATGATAGTGGCATAATCCAACCTAGGCTGACTAGGCCTGCGGAAACAGGTCTAGGGGTGGGGTTACTATAGACAGAACACTTCTTGCTCAATGGGATGGTTGGGAGATCATAGATTTCCCTTGTAACTCACTTATTTGGAGATAAGAAAATGTGTTTATGTCATATCCAGTACTAACTGGAACCAAACTGGAATCAGCTATATGCTTTAGAAGTTCAGTTTACATGTTTTCAGTGTCCTTCTGCTTACATGATAGGACTCTTATCTCCGGAGGGGAATTTGGCTTACACACACACTCTCCACAATCTGGTGCAGATCTTTCCCAGCCATCTCCACTTAGGAATATATATTTATCCACTGATTAACTATAAACCTGTCCGTGTTGAGCGCCGGACCACACTTACACGTGAAATCTCTGCAAAAGACATTTTGAATTTGGAAGCAGATAAGAGTCATTTCAAACATCCAGTGATACCTAAGCTTCTGACTCCTTCATTTAACACTATGGCCTGTTGTCCTAACACTTCCCCTCCTATATACCATTCCCTGCATTTTCTATCATATCCCTTATGTGTCTAAAGTTATATTTTGTATCCCAGTCATAATTACACTGATTGACAAAGAGAAAGTATATGCTATAAGTGATTTTGTACAGTAAATTTTGTTATGCTGTACGTGACAGTTCTTCTTTAGTTCAGCTCTTTTGAAAGATCACATTTAGGAATTATATACAGCAAGTGTGACAATGATTGAATGTTTTAGTGACTTTAGTGATTTACATTAAGCTGATGGCTTAAACCACCAAGATAGTAAGAATATGTTGGGATTTTTTTATTGTTTCATGTGTGTTTTCTTCACTTTTATTTTATTTTAAAATACAAGGATTATTGTGCAAATAAAATGCAGTACATTTAAGTCCCAAAACTTCTACAAACCCAATGGGAATTCTCTATGTTTTATTTTATATCATCCATGCATATTTTTTGGCATTTTAATTTATATAATTTAGGTGGATAAGAGGAATAACATCCATGATATTCTAGTTAACATCCCAAGTCATGTGTTTCTTTAGACCCTTTTCAATAATCTGATGGAGGCTTAGAAACAAGCGTTAACATATGTCCTGAGAAGCTTTCTTTTTTGACTGAAGGGCCCTCATTGAGATTCAAAGCACCGCGTCCCTCTTTCCTACCTTGCTGTACCTCTTCATTTTCTGGGAACTGAGAATGGATTGTGTGCATGAGTGCATCACAGTGCAGTGCAGTTGTAAGGTGTCTATATAGACCGAGTGAGTTTGGAGTACATGCACATACAAATAGTGAGTTTGGAGTACATGCACGTAAGAAAAACCAAAAGGTCTAGACTGCAGTAAGAGATCATGTGCCTGTCAGCAATGTAGTCCTAATTTGCAGCAAATAAAAGCTAACACCAAACTAAATGAAAAAAATATATATTTTTATTAAAAATATCAAGGAAAAACAAGCAAACTTAAAAGAACAGTATCATCCCCTTTCATTGTCAATATGCTTTTTGTGACAATTCCTCAAGGTCCATTGTTTATTCTTACCAAGGTCTTCTTTGCTTTTCATATTGTATCTTTCTTTGTAATTATTGTGTACACATGAATGTTCCGTTTCATAAGGAGCTTGGAATCAATCCTTAACCTTACTCTAGAAGGGTTTCTTAGATATTCACTGCAAAGTGCCCGAAATTAAAAACTTTGGCTTATTTATCACGATGCCACTGGAATTTTAAGAAAAGCTCTGTGTATTCTTAAAACACAGTATACCACAATATAAATATACTTAAAACAAAAAGCAGGCTGGCGATGCCAAGGTGGTCCTGGCACTTCAAGGCCAGCGGTCGTCTGATGATGTAAGTGCGACCAAATGTTGTCAATGCATGGTTGAACGCTACGTTTAATGCTCAAGCAGCATGTGGCATGGCAAATCTAGCCATGCACTGCAGCATCTGATCTGCCACTGGAGAGGGTATGAGGCGCTGTCAGCCAACAGCCACCAGGCATTTGCCAGGTATGGCAGATTGCCAGTTGGGTCTGCACCTTCAGATGATCACCTCTGGGTGAGCAGAGGTAAAAAGAAAAACTCCATCAATATCAAAATGTACATGGTGGTTTCTTAACACTCTAGCATAAAACACTACTTTTATTTACAAAATATTTACAAAATATTTACAAAATATTGCACAGCTGTTTTCATGGTTTAACAGTCAATAGTTTCATACAGGTGGCAACATATATTAATACAAAACATTAAGGAACAGCAGGTGGTATCCTTAGGTTGATAGACACATAAAATGTACAACCAAAAGGACTAACCACATCATTTTATTTTACTTTTATTTTCTTTTTACAGATTTAGATCATATTTTTTTAACCAATTTGTAACAGTAATTTGTTTAAAAAAAAGTAATAATAAATGGTAAAAAAACAACAACACTCACCAATGAAAGACTTGTTTCCATGTATATTTTCATCCACTTGACAGGGAGTTCATGACCAAATAATACATACAGAAACTATGAGGGCATTCCAGAAAGTTTGTGCAAGGACTTGGCCTGTTGGCAGATGTCATATAATATGACAGTACTCAAGAACTAAGTCTGAGTTATTCCCCTTATACTAAGCTGAAGGTGTTGGATCCACTAACTTGCTCTGCACATGATACAAGTAGCCAAAATGCATGGTGGATATACTGTGTATGTCATCCATCATCTAACATGGCAGTCTAGAACCAACCAAAGACTCCTAAGATGTAAGGGTAACATTGTCATTTACCCCACAAGTTGGAAATGCATTTTGCATTTTGATTACTTTTTCTGATGAATATTGAATATGTCCTTTTTACTCCACCAGTTTTTTTATGTTTTTGAGTATAGTCTGGTGTCATTCATGAGATGTGTATTTTGTGTTCCCATTTAGTCTCCGTGTCTCATAAAGTTTTTTTCCCCATATCTCATTTTATAGTAGTCTAAATTGCAATACATGTGGTCTCTGTCCACAGTCCCATTTACCCTTTGCACCAGAATTTCAAATAAGGACACTTCCCACATTTCACAGATATTATATTTTTTTTCCTAGACCTGGATATTATTCCCTCTCCCCCAATTCCTCAGTCTAGTAACTTATTCCACCTAGTGGGTCTGCTTTTCCTGGTCTTTAACTTCCAGGGAATACTGACTTCCCACCCGCCTAAACTATTTTTTGCTCAATTTAAGGCCCCTAATAAAAGACAACGCCAGCCTCTGGTTTCTTCTGCATGTGGGCCGTTAATACCGTCCCCAGCTTTGCTGTGGTTGGGAGGAATGAGGCTGCACTAGAAGAAATACACCACATTTCAGGGTCCTCTCCCACTATACAGAGTTCCCCAGATGCTGAATTGATTTGGTGCTGTCACGCTGTGCGCACATGCAGCGTGACACATGGCAAATCAACAGAACATGGCTTTCACAATATAGGATACATTACAATAATGCTTGGATTTTACAAATACTATTTATACAATAAAATACACAGTCTGTTTTGGGATAAGTTGCATGGAACAGATGTTCTAATGAAACACCCACTTCTACAAAACAATTTTGTTTTGTATTTTTTCTTTTTCTCTAGCAACTCATACTGTCAAGGATACTGAGATCCACAGCATTGTCTTACAGTTGCCACAAAGAGAAAAATCACCAAGGGAGGGAATTTAATATGGACTGTGGTGATGGAGACGTAAAGGACAAGATATTCTCCAAAATTTGAAATACACACGCTGACAAACTGTGACGTACAAGCTACGGTTGTCTTTGAATCCCATCATGGCACCACTGGCTGATCATGTTAAGTGTTGGAGACTCATTGGAAATAATATAAATATACATTATAAACTACACTTTATTTACCTGTAATATTTTATGCATTTTTTACTATTTGGGAGCCAAAGATGTTTTACCCAGAGACAAATAGCCAACGATTATGTGTCTTTATGGTGGGGCCGCAGTGACAAAAGCCAGGGAGATAGACAGACAGACGAGTGGACAGACTTGTGCGAGGAATGTTTGTTATTGGATGAAGATTTTAGTGCACATATGTTATACCCAATAGTATAAAGGTGTAAGGGGCTCAGAAATAAATAATATTCCATCAAAGTGTGAATGAGCAAGATGAGTAGACTCAATGCAATGTAGGTGAATAGAGCGAGATACACAAGTGATGCTAAAGGGAGGTGTAAAGGGGGGCTAGGATGGAAGCCAGAACTTGTCTTTTCTCAAAGCATAAGGAGGTCAGAACCCTTGAACAGTATCATTTACCCACCCCCTGTCTGAGCCCAGGGCTGGCTGAGGCAGCACACTTCTGCTCAATAGCACGCATCATAAATAGAACATTATCTTCAGGGCCAGGAGCACATGGTCCCAGCCGCGGGCGCACCTCCTTCATTCACCCTGCGAGCTCCCAGCAAGGGCTGGAGGCACAACAAGCTAAATAGAGCCTTAGTGCCATACAGCTTCATTTGTAAACTCTGTCTTTGTCAGTCCGGCCCTTTGTTACCTTCTACTTCATTAAACCTACTACAATGGAGGGGGGGGGGGGGGGTTATGTGTATTTAGTGAACCTTAGATTAATGTCACCACTAGGTTATATCTCTTTGCCTTTAAAACCCTTTTCCATGTCCTCTGGTTGTCGCACTGACAATGTTCGTTGTGCTCCATTCCATCTTTAACCCTCTGAGCAATGGGATACTGCTTACCATTCTGATTTTTAATGGGTTAATTCTCAGCCTAATTTCACTGCCTCTGTCTTTTTTCCCCCACATTACTTTAGAAATCCCAAGCCAAGACCTAATGCTTTGCATAGTTATGTGGGTCAGGTACCAAAAACAAGCATAATTGCAAAAACTTCTACCCTGTGGGAAAAGTTAAATTGGGGCACTGCTGTCCCATAAAAAATCTTAATGCTATCTTAATGCTATTAACTGCTATTCTGAGCAATAGCATGATAATTATTATAGCAAGTACATCACGACGATACACATGTTACGATTATAAAATGTTGCCTTCACTTAGTTAAGGTGCGGCAGTGAAGCGGTCGGATGCTCCCTTTAGGATGTCTCCTTATGCAGATATAAAAATATGTTATTTCGGAGATGGTGGTAAACAGCCATGAGACCCATGTCTTAAAGATTTTATTTTGCCCCATTTTCATAGTGATTTATTATTTTGGTATCTTTCTTTCCTTCCATCCTCTGGTAGGTGCCTATAGCCCAGTGGGAGTCCTTACTTAAAGAAGCAATCATGCTCTTTTTTTTATTCCTCTGTGATCGGTGAAACAAACTCATTTTGCTTCAATGATGCAATGTCTATGAGAAACGCTCACACGGCCATCAGTTGGCAGCTCTGCGCATATACATTGGCAGCACACCTACTAGACCAGCTAACATGCCAGATCATGGAAAAGGAGGCACATTAACACTCTGCTGCATTTACACATAGGCGTCCGCAGAGACGTCAATATAGCTATATAAAAAAATAGAAGTCAGATATTACTTTTTTGCTTATTTCATAGCAGCATTTATGTGCACCCCAAAAAAGCAGTTCATGTACCAAACTTTAAAAACCTTCTATAATTATAAGCTGCCATTTGTAGGTAGTGAAGAGGAGTGCATCAATAACTCACTATTGGGTGTTTGGCAATCAGTGCATAATTGATGTATTTCAAATTGTTAATTCCCATCTACTGAGTGACAGAACCTTCAATGCCTCCACAATTTTGTCTGCATGAACAACAGAGCTTTTGAGGACTAACTAGATTTGTGCATAGCCCTTTCCTATTTATGATGTCATCGGTGATTGTTTTTTTCATAAATACTATTTCCTTATTTTCCAGTTATTCTCATCTATTTTTGATGCTATAGCAGATCTTGCCTTTTTAGTTCCAGGCCCTTCCTCTATTTCTGTAAATCTTAGTCAGCTCTGTGTCTCAGATGCTGCAAGCTTTGCTCCCTCCCTCTGTCATTTTCTTTCTCTCTCTGACACATACACGCTCCTCTCTATCTATGGGAGACAATCCTGCTGCTGCCATAGCCTTGTGCATGCCTTTGTCTCTCCAAACCCCCCTCTACCGTCCCTAGGGTCCCCTCCTGCTTTGCTATAATAGGAGACTATTCACTGAGATAAATGGTCAGGCTGTGGTGGGGCCTCACCTGAGGGGATCCCCCCTCTAACTAATAGCCTTTTAATTTTCTGCCAGAAGGGCACAGACACGGGATGCAGAAATCAATCACACATCCATCTTCATCATTCCTGGCTGGGGAGTGCTTGGAACTGAGGAGCCCCTGGGGTTGGGAGCCAGAATAAGCGAGGGTTAGGAAGACCGATTGGAAGGGATACCCTTATGGGGTATAAGCAGAGTGTTGATAAATCTATAGGTAAAGGACCTGTCATCTCTAGGCTGCACTGTGGCTAAAAGATTAATTTTCTGCCTGTCACTATAGGGATAGATCTGTTATATATTAAAAATATTGGGTGTGGCACGTATGTGGTGCTATAGTTTGGAGATTAATATCAGATGATATAGTCTTGCATGTCTAGGATAAGACATCTAAGCAGATGACAAAGAAAGATATATTTTGTCACTCATGGGTGTCACTACTTAATGGTAGGGCTGCATTGCCCATTGGGCAATTTAAACATGGCCCATTATTAAAGTTCAGGCCACTCCCTCGGACTAAACAGTTGACACAGTCCCTCAGACAGAATTTATTTGGTATTATGTGGCCTGCTAGCTCTAGGATAAAATATCCAATATAATGTTTTGTGTTATTTATCCTAAAACCTGAACCGGAGACTAAAACATATAATTGCCTGCATCTAGGACTATAAAGCTTGTGTAAAATACTTTATAGTCATGTGTTACACTTACTAGGTAGTGCAACCTGTCCTAAGAAAGTCAACGCAAGTCTCTTAAGTTTTCCAGCCTACCAGGTATTTTAATTATTCCTTCTTGAGCACAAGCAGGACTCTGCTCAGACATTGTTGTGCAGGGTTAGTTCATTGGTTGATGGCAGAGGAGGCCCCTGCCGGTGACCAATAGAGCTGCTCGTATGGACCTTTAAAATACTGGCGCCAAAGCTGCTGCATAGTGCATACTGCGTTAACCCCATATTACCCCCCCCTACAAAAGACGGAAAAAACGAAGAAAAAAAAAACGAAGACAAAGAATGTACACGAATATGCCACCGAACACAGGAACGAGCGAAGATTTGTGGAATACGGAGATTTTTTTCCCTCGCGAAGGCAGACACCCAAGTCTAGTTGCAACTTTCAAGCAGTAATCATTGAGGGATTGGAGCAAATGCAGAAAAGTATATGTGGAATGCCTTCATTTGCTTTTAGTGTATGTCAGAGATGGAAGTTTTAAATCTGGGTAACCTAAAAGAGGAACATTCTATACAAATAATAACACAAGCGATAGATGGTTTTCAGTGCTGCACTGTATCTCATATGTGATATTTTCCCCTTTACTTGTTAATCTACACTGCTTTGTTACTTATGAGTATGGAATCTCAGTACTCCACATTTGCCTTCCTTCTAAGTGTTATTGGCAAAACCAGTCACTGACTGGAACTGCAGGTGGTATACCATGCCATGCCATGTATCAGGTGATCTGTGTTTTGGCTGTTCCTAAACGAAATAGCACATTTATTGTTGGATTTCCCTGTCTGCTGGCTGACATCCTTTTGTAGCAGTCCCATCCAACTCTGCTTTCCATTAGTTTAGTTTATGCTACAATAATACGGTACTTTTTTCCATTTCTATCAGACAAGGGGAAACATCGTTGATACAGAACAGTTGGGTGGATGAGAATGAAGAGATGAAATGGTACCTTGGTCTATGGATGGGCCTATTGCCAGAATTACCTTGGATTTAGAGCATGGCATCTTTAATCTTATACAGTTCAGGCAAATTAAAGAAACTGATAACTCTTGGATTAGTTAGACCAGCCCAGACTTCCACTATTACAATTAGTGAAGCCACTGCACACGTTACGGTCTTGACTCACTAGGGATTAGTAAGGTAAAGGTCTGCTTCCAAGCTGCACAGCCTAAGAAATGTAGATATTGTGAGCTTGGGTTATGTTGTAATGGTAAAATTACAGAATTAAGTAAATTAGTATATGCTAAAGAGTATATCTCCAAAGAGGAGATAGTCCTGGGTAAAGAGTGTTTAGAGGGTGCTTTGAAATGATGGATCTGGTATTGACTAGGCAGTAATAACACAATTTGAAATTATGATAACATCACATTCAGTAAGCCTGGCACTGGCTATTCTTATTTGTATTGATTGATAATTCATTTTCTGATGTGGACATGATACATATTTCAGTGTTTGACCCTTGCAGAGCCAGAAACATGCTTTGTTGATCCATCCCGGCACCATAGCGATTAATATGATGGTCTAGTAAAAGTCTTGTTTTCTGGCTCTCTGCATATTATAGATTCAGTTTTTATAGGTTGTTCCTCTCCCTCACCCCCTCCCCCCTACTCCATGCACAGTAGCGCACAGGGATGCAGTGTATACAGCAGGGCACGGAGGGCTGTAGAGAGCAGGTACTGAATGCTTCAGAAGCAGCTGTTTGCATGGCCCCCCGACGTCTACAGAGAGCAGACCCTCCTGCTCTCCTCATTCACAGAGCTCTCTCCAATTACAGGCGCAGAGTGTGGATGTGACACTGACTCTCCCCGGCATGATTAGGGGGCAGCGTGGAACTGGGAAAATCACAGTGGCAATAAAAACAAGGACTATTTATTATAGGCAGGAGATGCTGTACCCTTCCCCCTCCCTCTGTGACCATCCCCTCCTTTTACTATTACTCTCCAGCCTCCCCAACTATTTATTAACCCACTCATCTCCTCATAATGCTTATACGTTTATATACATAATGTCAAATTACAATTAATTCCACACGTCCGAGGTTATTAAAATACTAACCCATCAATAACCTCTAAAGATTCTGCACGTCAACTCTTCAACTGCAAATATAAATTTCCAACTGCTGGGTTCTCTTTTAAACAGGACACCCAGCAGTGGCTTTTGCAAATGTACAATGCCTGGTTACCAGGGGTCCCAGGAACCAAGCCAGAAACCATAAGTCCTACTGTCAGAACTTTCCTGATAAGAACCTAAAGCATTCGCTACGCTGCATGGCAAATATATGATTCTAATTTAGATTTTAATGGAATTCTCACTTACAAATGTATCTACCTGAGTAACCTGTTTTGAAGCATAGAATCTCACGTATCATTTAATCACTGCATGGTGACAACTTGACCATTCACCCAGAGACTTTGTAGAAACTCAAGATCCAACCTTAATGCTTCTCAAGTATAAATAAAAGATAATCTTGTTAATGGCGTTCACACTGAACAACCCCTGTCACACAGGTAACACATATGCTAAACTATTTATGTATTGATGCAGTACTCTTCTATACACCTTAAAGCACACATGGGGTCAGTACCTTGCTACACACACCTCTCCGACCCTGTATACACAACACTTACTGCGGGTCATGTGCCAATGTCCCAGTGTGTGCTGTATAGGCACTGCTGGTGTCTGTGCCAAGATAAGCAAATGGCGTGAAAAGTGGGTAGCCACCTAATTAGCAAAGCAACCGCAGCATAATTACTAACCAAGCAAAAAATGGAATGAAAGCTGTGCCAGGGAAATAATACTTCAAAAATAAGTGGGGCTTAGTAACCGTGAAAAAAATGTAGTCTTCCCTGCTACTACACATTAGCAAAATTGTCAATGCCAGGGTAAGAAAGTAGCCATATTGCTTTTCTAATTGAACTTTTAAGAGAGAAGTTTGATGTTTATAAAGCACCAATATACTATGCAACACTATGCTATAGAGAACATCTATAAAATATTGGGTAATATGGGCTTGAAGTGACCAGCAATAATCCAATTTAGAGGAGTCTATAGGGAGAGTTGACATGACTTCACTTTACGTTATGTAGGTCCAATCCAAGTGATCTTCTGCTGCAGGAAGAGCTTGACTGGCCCTGTGTAATACATTGTTAAATTGCAATTGTATAAAGCATTGTCAGTGAGATTTATTCCATCTCCTAACCGACTGAATTATACATAATGCAGGGCCAGCTCAACCTGACAATGTTGGCCCTTTATAAGAAATAGTGAAGTGAGGGAATTGAGGCCACAACTCTCCTGCAAACTCTTCTTCCAAGTCTCCCATGTAACTGCCCCACGTTTTTGCCCATGTTTTGCCCACTTCTTATCTAAAGACCAAAATATGTTTCCGGATTTCCCGGTGATTCACAGATGCTGTTGATTATATTTATATATTTTTGTGTGATTTAATGCGTTACTGTACTGTTTACCACTGAAAAGCAAATGTTCATGTTAACCACCATAGCTTCTACTGTGCATTTATCATAACTCTGATCTCTCGTATATATATTCCTTTCCCTGCCTAAAATATTACTGTGGAAAAATGATATAGTAAAAAGAAACGTGGGATGAACATTAACGTCCTAATACATAAATATTTGATACATTTTTATACCTAGACCATGGCCTCCAGCGCACAAGTAGCCTTTTTGTTTTCTTCTGATCACTGCTTTCAGGTCTAATCAATTGCAAGATTTGCCAAAGCCAATACCAGGCATCTATATTGCATGTCTCAGACACAAAGCCAAGAAATAAAAAGGAGAAGGGAGATGTGTAGCCAGAAGAACAGATGGAGCCCCCTCTTGTACACACTTATCCTCTACACTGCACTCTTACACCACTTTGCATTCCCACAACCTTATTATTATTAGGGACAGGACGTTGATCCAGGGACAGAACGTTGATCCAGGGATTTATTCTGATTGCCATATTCTGAGTCGGAAGGAATTTTCCCCCTGTATGGGGCAATTGGCATCTGCTTCATCAGGGTTTTTTGCCTTCCTCTGGATCAACACAGTAGGGACACAATATGTATATAGGTTGAACTTGATGGACTTTGGTCTTTTTTCAACCTTATGAAATATGTTACTATGTATTATGCTGAACTTTGTCTAATGAACACTTATAAAACCACATTCTAAACTATCTCTGTGCAGAGTAATTCATGGTATATGTTTGGGGGCCAGGCTCTTAGCTTACAAGATGGGCATACATTTCTGCCATACAGTGGAGGGGGATTCTTTCATAGGATACAGAGATGATAAAGATTGCCCAGTCAACAAGTAACAAAAGGAGACTGCAAGTTGGATGAAGGCTGAGAACATGCTGTAAAGATTTATTAGTAGGCAGACAAATATGTTTATTCACTAAAGGGATATGGTCAGGGAGCTTGCAGCAGAGTTGTGGCTTCAACTCCCTCACTTTACTATTGTCGCCAGCAAGAAGGGCCGAGTTGGCCTTATATAATGCTTAGTTAAATGGGCAAGAAGACTTCATTATAAAGGGCCAACATTGCAAGGAGGCCTGAACTGACCCTACATTATGTATAATTCAATGTGTTAGGTGACGGAAGAAATCTAGCTGGTTTAACTATACATTATACAGGAGCAATCAAGCAGTCAGAAGCTCACTGGTGTTGGATGGTCATAACGTAAAGTAAAGTCAAGCAGCTGAAACAACAACTCGCCTGCAAACTGTCCTGGCAATAGGCCCAGTTGCGTTCCGGTGACAGTAAGCTTGTGGAACAGTCTCGGGCTATGTCATTCAGGTATGGTTAGAATGTGGCACGCGTGAATATCTGTTCACAATAGAGTTACTTAACTAATTTTACCACCAATACTTCCATGTAAATATATCTTAAAATGATTTAGGTGAGATTTTTGTAAAATGTTAATTAATACTTATTGTATTGAGATATTTTTGTGTCACAATTCGAACGATTCACTATTGATTGAGTAAATCCCCTAACACGCTCAGAGCTAAATATCTGTAGTCAATTTTAAAGCTAGTCTGCATTGTTTGTTATGCTAGTTCAGCACCAATTTAATACGTTTGCCCCCCTCATCCAATGTTCCTGCTGACAACAAGACTTACACAGTTACACTGCCCCCGAAACACAGACCGACATACTACTTATAAACACAAAATCAGATAGATGGTCACAGGCCAAGGGACAGGAGACGGAGCAGCTAATCTCCCCTTACTATGTTTCCTAGCGCTCCTCCACCTCTTGAATATGTGGTGAAGGATTATGGTAGATGCTCTCTTTAAACAGGACACGCAAGGAATATTTGCACCCCCAAATTGGAGAGATTAGGACATATTTGCAGAGGATTGGGGAGTTTTATCGCGTGTGACAGCAGCTGCTGGTTAATATTCATGAGCTGGATAAGTGGGGAAGAGCAAGCCTGACAGGTTTATAAGAGGAGGAGGGAATTAAAAAAAAAATGTATCGGGAAAATTAACTGCAAGGAAACACTGACAGAGCAAAAGAGAAGATAGCAGCGGAGGGAGTGAGATAAATATGAAAAAAAAAATAAAGGCTCGGGAGGAGAAATAATACTTGAGTATGTAGTTGTAAGGGTTTGGGAGCATTTAAGATTAAGAAAAGGAAATTGAATTTATGTTAAAAGAGTTTTTGCTTCTTCCCTGTGCCCTAGATATAAATTAGTATCACAGGCAAAAGAAGTGATATCGGAGGCTAATGTAATAACTTGTCATATTAGAGCAAGGCGTGACCCAGGAAGCAGGAGCCATATTCTCTCGGCTTCAATGTCAGAGGTTGGGATACTGTTTTGTACAGTTCATTAAACGAATATGTGGCGTTCGGTAGTTGTGTAGACAGTTGAGCGAAGTGCCCCAGTGATATAGTTCCACAAACAAGATTAGGCAGACTATATATTCAGTAGGTGCTGTCTAGACTGGCTCTAAACATGCTCACCAAAAGGAACCACATGAAAGCACATTAAAAAAAATCCATAGGAAGGATCTGGAAGTAAATGTTTCCTTTAGTTTTGTAACTGTAAATGGTTGGTGTTCATGGAATTTCAATTAACAGAGATGAAAAAACTTTAGATAGTCGTCTTAAATTTTCAAATCAGTAATTCTGTAAATTATCTTTGAATAGGACAAGACAGGGTGCGTTCAGTATTCTGCGTTTAGGGCCACTTGGCTGGACATGTTCCCCAAGATGAATGTTGCCCGCTCTCCCCTTTACGTTAATCAACAGAAAGTATGAGCTACACCATTGTGTCACATTTTCTCAAACTTCCGATTTCAATCCAATACTAGATTCAAGGTGAGAAATGAAGGCTACGGTCGATTCCCAGCAAACATATTCAGACTGGAGCGGTTTTCCTATTAAACTGAAATTAATTTTACCTCCCTACTGTGCGCAGACTCACCTAATAAAAATCAAAATAGATATGGCATATGCTTCTGCCAAGTACCGGTTACAGTAAAGATGATTCTGCACACTGCGGTAACACTACTAGTGTAATTTGTATTTATTTATTTATTTTTATTTTTTTTGCTCTCAGAATTATTATTATCAGTACAGAGAATACTGAAATCAATCTTTCTCCTCCTTGAGCGAATGTTGAGAATATTTGAATGTATTGGGTAATATTGCTACAAATAAGGGAAATTTTTAGTTGCAATTGACCTTTATAAAGAGTAATTTCAGAGTGAATTCTAGTTGCAAGCTCAATGGGGTGGGACACTCATTATTTAAGGTAAGCATATCTATATGATCTCTACATCAGATGCATCTGTTTTATAGGCCTAAAGATGTTTCTTAAACATTTTACAAGCTATTTCTCTAGTACCAGCTTTCACAAACTAAGCTGCCATAACATAAAATATTTTTTTAGATAAGTCCCAAAAGGCATGATTTTTTGGAATTAGACAAGCAACCCCAGGGCTCATCAGATGTTAGACCAAGGGGTAAATTTAGCACTGGTTGTTTGGTCCTTTGGATCTATGCTGCATCAAGTTAAATCATACCATGGCACACATAGTCACTTACAGTACACTACAACACTTTGTGGGTGCTGCAAATTGCCACTATAATGTCCATATCCACAATGTACTGGCCAGGTTAGAATCTGACAACCCCTCTGTGTCTAATGACATCTTGATGTTGAACCTATAGTTGGCACCTCTAGTGTGACCTCCTGTGAAGATTTTAGCCACTCCAGCAGGATGACATCTGGGTATCTCCCTATATGGTGGTACCTGATTTGCCTCGATGTATGGAAACGCCTGACACAATCATATTGTCAAAACTGCTTGTTTGTCAGCTACAACATTTTTGAAGTTGTTCTTAACAGAAGGCTAGTTTGCATATTTAGCTCATCAAAGCAATCTGTATGTGAATCAGTATATGGCAGCCCAGCCAAACTCATTTCAAACAATTGCCTCCTACTGGAGAAAAATCCTTGCCATTGCCATTTTTAGTGAGGACACCCTATGCCCTCTTAGAAGTAACTCATTGTAGGACAGGCTTTACACCCTACACTAGAATATCTGCATTGATGAGTCCCCAATGCAGTACAAAGAGAGGCTTTTATTCAGGCAGTTCTTCCTTCCAAGAGGCCATGGTATGGGGTCAAGTGCATGAGCCTTGCGAAAGTGCACCTTCTCCTTTTGCATATACGAAAGGAAGGACATACACACTTGAATCCACCCTGATACAGACCCGGGAGAGATTCGATGATGGCTTTGTACCACGATGAATTGTTGGCACTCAGATACACAGATCGTAAGGATGTGCACAGTTAGTGTTTAGGGGTGAAAATACAACTAAACCAAAGTGCTTTCACTTTCAAGGACTTCTAGAAATATTTTAGAAAAAAATGTGGATTTACAAAAATGATTTAAAACATGTTTAAAGAATTTAGAATTGGAGAGGAGGTAGGTAGGGACAAAGCTTTAACGTTTCCAAAAAAACATAAAAAAAAAAAAAAAAGAGAAAACTGTGGAAAAAAATGTTATTTGGTACATTTCAAAAATATATACTATTGTAAGTCTAAGTTGAGATGAGCTTGCAATGTCAGGACAAAGGGCCTGTAACAAAACACTACAAAGAACTATGCTAAAAGCTGGGCAGAGATGTAGCTAAACAAGCCTACACGAAATCCTTGGTGAAAAAGTAAAGTGACTGCATGACAAGTGACCAAATGCTCCCGGTGAAATATCTTGGGTTGTCTTCTTTCCAGAAATACACACTTTTTCGGGGATATTTTAAGCAGGTTCGCTGCTAAATAGTCCCAAAAGCAACATAGTCCAGCAAAATAAACTGTGAAACATTGTTTCCAAACATGTTTGGAAATGGTAAGGGGCATGTCGCTTTCCAAAGATTTATATTTCTGTGAGTTATTTATATTTTTTCCCTCCATTAGCACACTTACAAATAAGCATATTAAACCACAATGAAGGTTTTGAAACAGTATTGTGTATCTTCTAATATATGCCCTATAATTGCCAGAAAGGTACGGGAATTATATATATATATCTTGGTGCCCTATACAAACCTGATACATATTAAGGTACTCTGTAAGTACTTAAAATTAGGAGAAGATGCAGCTCCAGATCTAGACAGCACCAACCACTCCATGGTCAATTTCATGGCATTTGAGGGTGCTTGATGTATACAATGAGTGGCAGGAGGGCATCCAACTACAGGCAGGGGGTCCCTATTAAGTCACCATTTACTCTTATGCGAGCCAGCAATTGAGTATACCTTGCATGCGCTTTGACCAGCAGGAAATGTGCTTTGGCTAGCAGCCAAATACATCTCCTTAATGCCTAGGAGCTGGGAGGTGGGGAAAAAAGAAAATGTATGTAGGGAGTATTCTGCAGAATCCTTTAATACATTTGCAAGGGGACCAAAGGAAAATTTAAAGGGGGCACTAAGCTACCATATGCATATAGTGCATAAGATGGCTGGAGTGGAGTTGAAATTATCTATATAGTATATTAACAATAACCAGCAAGCTATTTTGGCCTAAGCCAACTGGGCATGTCCGCTGGCAGCAGCAGCATCTTTGCTGCAAAATCAGGGGTGGATGAGTCTTGTTGGTCAGTCAATCTTTATATACAAATATACTATCCTGATACCACAATAACTTGCTGTAACTAGTGCAGCCCTGGGTTCTACAGTAACATGGGTCCTCCAACCACTTTGAACCCACTGAAAGTTGTGTCTCTGAAGAACCAGAAAATGGCAAAATGCAAACGTTATATGTAAGCAAGAAATAGGGGAAAATATATACATATATATATATATAACTATGTTTTACATCCACCCAAGTAGGACTAATCCCAAAGCCACCTTTGTACATTTGCACGTTCCTTGCTACTTCTGTAGTTGTTTTTCCTTCTAAGTAATTCAGGACCCATTATTTGAACTGCCATTCTTTACCCATTATTGTGGGATGGGGTGCAAATTATTTGTCGTGCGCTGCTTTTTACCAATGGCCAGAGAAATGATTAATCAAGCCATTAATCAAAGAATCTTGACTGTGACCTTCAATTCATGGGCTGTTTTGTGTCACCGCTCTATTATATAATCTAATACCAAAGTGTACTGTTTAGCTGAAAAGCACTCTGCTGCGTGTCCTTGTATTTGATATGCACACTTATATAGATTCATACAAATCTAACATTTGATGGCAGATAAGAACAATTTGGCCCATCTAGGGAGCCCATTTTTCCAAAGCCTAATCTGTCTTTGGTCTAATCTTATATACAAGGTAGCTTTATCCCCATGTTGGTTTTCTAATATAACCTAATATAACAGATAACGTTTAGTGAACTAGTACCACATTGATGGGAGTGGTAGTTCAGCTGTACTGTGGCCAGCAGCTATACCCCAATACTTTATTCCTTGCTTTGAATCTATCCCAATGCTTTATTTTCTTGCTTTGAATGTATCTATTGATCAGGGAGCCTATCCATAATATGACCAGTCAATGGTGCTCTCAGCCGAATCCAATATATTTGCAACAATTACTTTTCTTCCAATAAGAAATAACTATGTGTGAAGGGACTCGGAGGGATATGGTGACATTTGTAGAACATGAAATGCGCACCTCATGGTCTTGAAGGCATAACTACAATCTTATCCTAAGCGAAGTATGTATTTTCTGCAAGCATTTCTCTAAAGATTATAAGGCCACTCCATAACCTCTCTAGGTGTCCCGCAGCAATCATGAATCTTCAAGGTACACGGAATATTAAAAAAAATGTGGGGGAATTCTGCATTCTGGGCTACATGGAACAAGAAAAAATCCTAATGCGACCTAAGTTAATGCTGGGGGCTCTGAAGTGACCCAGAGAAGCACCACTGGGCCATCAATGAGAGAAGTGACTCCCCTCACATTACATGGTGAAACAAAAAAAGGGAAGGGGGCACTAATCCAGCATTCTACCCAGGGTCCTGTGAAATCTTAATCTGCCTTGGAGTGCATTGGTCCATCAAGTGTTCTGATACAGAAGAGTGAACCTTTACAAAGAACTTCAAGTGAGACATAGCTAGAAAGACATTCTTGAACACAATATGAAGACACGTTAGCACCAGAAGCATTGCTCTGATGAGGGACTGTTCATTTTGTAGCAGACTTTAACTCATGATATGCTGGTGTTATAAATCAATGAAGTGACTTCCAAATTAGTGATCTGCTAATAAAAATGAACATCAGAGTGACAGGAATAGAGGTGGGTGCGGAGGTGTTGGATGAGCAATGTCGCTTAATTGAAAGATGACAGGATTGGGTGATTATTCCGTATGGAGCTAGTATCGGAGGAGTGGTGAATATGACAGGGGAAGGTTGGAGAGATGAAATGCGAGCGTGAAATGCAGTGAGATGGGTATATTAGGAGTAAGAGTGTTGGTGGTGGGGATAGAGAGCATAATGAACCTGTATGATTAGTGGTTTACACATTAGAATTGAGTATTGTCTATTACCATATTTGTGACCCATGCCGTGTATCTCCATATAGATCCCTTATTTTATCTACCTGAATCCAATATCTTACATCCATTAACTAATGGTTTTGCTGCAGGAGCTAATAACAAAACTGAGTATATTGTGAGCCCATAAAGGTTGCCTTATCGGATCTTTTTTATTTATAGACATTTTACATATTATCCAGCAGCACATGTAAAGAGCTACCCTGCTTAACTATGCTTATACAAGGGAATCGTTTATGAATAAATAAATATGTGTCCTTCTGTGAATATCACCTGTCCACACTGCAAGCTAAAGGTAGCAAGTTTTGCAAAAAGTTGTAATGGTGACTGTTCACTTTTAGTACAACAAATGTATCATCTTTGAACAGTGTATCATTACTCGTACAACAATATCAGCTCTATCTTATCAGAGTAGCTGTGGGTAAAGGTGTTTTTTTGCAGCCCAGAGATACCAGAAATACCCAAATGTATATCTTTCTGCTGGACACTTATGGCCTCGAAAATAGTTTTAAAAAAAATGATTTCCTGCTTAAGCTTTCACATTACTGGTACAACAGCAGTTTATGCTATGATTAGTTATATGCTCGTCATCAGCCTAGCTATTAAATATTTAAATTAAGTTTAACACGCATCAATTTTAATTACCATCCTGTCCACACCAAAGCGACATGTTCACTATCGCCTTCCAGCAATGGCAGGTTAGATGCACACTTTATGTTCTCCATCAATCATCTTTATTTCCAATATATATATATAAAAATATATATAATATGTTTAAAAAAAATAGATGTCATATGAAAGATGGCATTATATAAATGAATCAATATATAATAATATCATAAAAATATATCATGTAAATATATGCCAAGAACCTTAGATCTGCCTCCTTGGGTCATTGAAAGAGTGGTGCTCATTTCAGATTATAAATAAATATAAATAAATAAAGCACCAGTTCACCCGTATTATAAATGGCTCAATAGACTGTGTGCAAGTAGTGATCAACCTTGAAACACAGAAACACCTAGAACCCCAAAAATATCCCCCTCTACATAATTCAGAATTTTCAGCTGCAATAAAGTTTAAGAGGTTGGGCTTTAATTACCTCTTATTTCACAAGTTTTATTAGCTGCCTATTTGGTTCAAAAAAGCTAATCAAACTACTCAAGTAGCGCATCAAAACTGTTGATATGCGCATGTTCTTTTTCATAACATATAACTTTTGGATTTCTGTTTACTAGTATTATTTATTTTGCTTACTTTTTTTTTGTTAATTCTTAGGGATTGCAAATCCTCATTTCTATGACAACTACAATATTCTACAGTACAAAATTTAATTAGCACACACTCTGTAGTAACCTGTTTCCGATCCTGGTGAAATAAAGTTGGGGTTGGATGGGGGAATCAACATGTTCGAAACTGTCCAACTCAATATGTGTCCACGAGGGATTAGATGTAAGATTTCTTGTATTAATCTAGCACAAAAAAATCATTACTGCGATAATTGACCACAAACTGCTTAACTGATATCCAGAAAGAGAGAGACATCCTGTCAGTGCCAATTAAGGTGTTAAATGTATCTTGACCTCTGGTTTCAATTTGAAGAAGAAAAAGAAGAAGATGTTGCATCCCTGAGTGCTTTCTCTTACAACTCAGCTAAGTAAATGACCACAATTTAGGCATGTTTAACATATTGTGATGCTGTATATATGTTCCCCGAGCTAATATCATCCAGTCTTACCCCTTGAATCCCATGGGGACCAGAGGGTGTTGGGGGCGAGCAGAGAGATGGTTGGAGGGGAAATTCGTCTCAATAATTAGACGCCCTGGGTGAGATATAACGCCTCATAGAGGTGATGACACCTGGAGGGGGGCAGAGAGGGGGATTTGAGGTGATTTGGAGAAGGTGTGTGGGGCTGGGGGGGGAGATTCAGACACTTCCAGACAAGTGTGAAAAATTGTATGAGAAGTGAAAAATTACGTGGCAAAATTTAATAGTGAATTTCCTCGCTTCTTGTAGTTGCGTTTATTTTGTGTCTGTACAGGTCTAGCTGATAACCCTTATATTTCCGTAGGATACTAAGTTTGCAAGACTCCGCACAGAGTGCCTGCTTGGTCATTGTGGCAATGGAAGAAATGCATAATCCAGAGGCAAAGTTTAGTACTGTGGAGTATTGGACTTGGGAGTGATAGGTAACTAACTAATGTAACAATGCAACAGAAAAGCAAGCAGGTCACTGGGTTGTATAACTAGAGGGATTAGTAAAAAATAGTAGAGAGGTGGTTCTGTCACTTTACAGATCTCTTGTCAGAACTCACCTAGAGGATTGTGTACAGTTCTGGAGACCCCATCCCTGCAAAGGATGCTGATATTTTGGAGAGAGTGATTCTGTGATGGGTATATGCGGCTTTCTGCAATTTGGTAAATAAAGGCTGGAAGTGGGTGGAGCCAGGTGGGAATTGGCTGGTACTAAATGCCACTCCCCCATCAGGTCAAAGGCTGCCCTGGATGCCCAATAATTACCTGCCATACCTGAAGCCTCTAGGGTAGATCCAGAGATCCTATATAGTGCACACTCAGCTGTTAGATTATTATTAACCCATTCAGTCCCCTATAGACGTACAAACGTATAAACGCATTACAAGAAACCCCTATGGACGTACTGGTCCTGAACTTCTTGCAGCGGCAGGGACACAGCCTGGACTCCCCTCTGTCAGCAGAAGCAAGCATTGCTGGCTTTCTGCTCCCCGATCTCCTGTGACAGCTGCCGGCACAAACTCCAGAAAACTGTTACAGTATTAAATGCCTGATCTCGCGTTTGGGCATTAACTTTCAGGTCGCGTCACTGCTGATGTCACCCTGACTAGACCCTGCTGGGATATCCGATCGCTCCAATGAGGCACTGATCACAGACACTGTGGGGACTTGCATAGAGATCACAGTGTGATCGGCGCAAGGGGATCGCATTCTCACTCGCATTCTCATACGCTGAAACACAGATCAGCAAAAAAAGTTTTAGTGATTTTTTAACAATAAAAAAAATCACTAAAATAATTCAATAAATAATAAAAAAAATAAAGTTAGCTGTGATGTCATTGTGACATCACTAGCATTAATAACATAGCTGAACCGACATAACGCAAAAATTGCAAAATTGCTCCGGGACTTGAGGTACCAAAAACCCCTGGGACTGAAGGGGTTAATTTGGTATTAAAAGAATTTAACACTACACAAAACATTTTAAATGCAATATTTCAATGTGATATTCCAAAATGAAAAAAAACAGCTTTTAACTGAGGGTTTGCTGTGTTTGACAGACCCCTCTACAATGGCTGCTACAAGCAAGGGCGGTCTGGGCGACTTGCTTGGTGTGGGGCGCGATTGCCCACACGGCTGGTCCTAATTCTCTGACCTGATGGCTGATTCAGCCTGGCCCACTTGCAGACGTGGGACTCAGCAGGGTCTTGTAACTTTATTTTGCCTGACCTTGCAGTAGTATAGCGATATCTATGTGTGATCTCCCCTAAAGACAGAATATGTCTCAGTGCCAGTCTAAAAATGTATCTCTTTGAAAAAGGCAATGTATGTGAGATGCACTCACATACATTATGCATCTAAAGCGATGATCATTTGAAGCCATATCGACCAACTGTGCATTTAATTACCCTGAATGCAATCAGCCTGGGAATTACATGATGTCTGAAGTTTTATTACATATAGGATATATATATATTTAAAAAGCTGGTCTCGATAATAAGTCTGTAATGCTGAAGTTGCTGTTATTAGCAGGGGCTCTTGCTACGAATTAGTTTGTCTAGATGCAACCTTTAACCGCAGTCTCTTGGAAAATAATGAACCATGCAGGGCAGCAATGATTGTAATAGAGAATTGCAATGTTCTTTTTTTTTAATAAGTAGCCTCAGTTAAATCTGGTTACTTTATCCCTGATTAACTCTTAAAATGTAAGATGATTATGTTAAAGTAGAAAGAGTACACAAAATCTAATGCACTTTTTTTTTTAAAGCTGTATCCATTCAGAGTAGTGTGAGAACTGTGTGTAGCTCATCAAATTACACAAAATACTATTCGGCACTGAAATGGTTAAAAACTTCTAAAATGTTTCCAAACCACATTTATCGCCAACAGTATCAGTACTTAATTAAGTAAAACTTCACCATTTCAATTGTCTTGATTATAAATTAGAAGGAAGCTGAGCTGGGTGAAGTCATTAAAAAGGGAAGGTGCAGTTGTCTTAATTACATAATTACTAGTCTTATTTTTATTACATTTTAAAGGCAAGGACTGTTTGTTTCAATTACATTCGATTAAGATATATTTAAATGAACGAGAAAATCCAATTTTGCAATTGAGAGTTTTAGGGAATATTAATTACAGTGAATCTCACCATTTTTTTTTAAGTGATTGCTGGGTATATTATATAGACCTACAAAAGTGTAAAACATCTGCTATATATTAAAATGTATTCTAACATATTATAGTAATGTGTGCCATGTAGATAGATAGATAGATAGATAAGTTCACTTTAAATTTGCTGACTAGCAATACATGAAATGTACATGTGTCTTGGCAAAAATGGTTCATATGGTCACTCCCCCAACATAGCTTTCTTGGGGTCCTACCCTACTCATCCAGCTCATATTGGGAAGTAGGCACTTGGGAGCTGTGATTGTAGCACAGACCTCAAGTGATCAGTGAGGGATGAGGAAAGATTATGGTGACCCAAATAAGCCATTTTTTAACATGTGTCCGGGAAAACATGGCCAATGTGGTCTCTTGAATCTCCCTAACCGCTCCAAAATGTTAGCTTTGGCTCTACCCGTATAACAAGATGAAGCAGCTAATTAGCTCCCCCTCATAGGAAAAAGGGGAGATATTAATTAAAATACAAAACCAGCATATCATTCGGTTCATCACAATTATGATTTCTGTTTTTAAAATCTTAAATTTAATATGTGGATTGTTTTTCATCAGCAAATTATAGGCTCCCTATATCATATCTTTATATATTTAGAACTGTACTTTATTAATAATCTATGTGTGTGCTAAAATTAGCCCTGTATCTTCCCAAAAATCCTGACATGGAAAGAGTTATAATACTAGCATTCAAATACCCAAGAGGTGTCTGCTTTAAAAAAATAAAGAATTATTTAATGGGGTAAATTAGAGTGGCCGGGTTCAAGGATCCCAAATAGTGCATAGGCATAGACTGACCAAATTGGGAAAAAAGGCATTTCCAAAATGGGACCTTTTAGCCCCCAAACAACCAGACAAACCCATGCATGGGTGGTACCACTGTGCACAGGGGATGTTGCTGAACACATATCAGGGTTTTGTTTGACTGTGACGTACAGTATACCAGGAGTGGTAAATTCATACCTGAAGTACAATGTGTGTGGAAAAAACACACACAAAAAATACAGCCACAAATGTTGACAAAGGCTGGTGGTAGAATCTCATGCATGGAAAGTGTTAAAATACCAGCATTTGAAATACCCTGGGATGTCTAGTTTTCAAAACATATATGGTTTGATGGGGTAAATTGCATTAGCCGGCTTCAAAGATGGCCCAATTGCACATGGGGGCAGTAGGACCATATGTTAAAGTTACAAGTTGAAAAATGGCACTTCCCAAATGTGGCATATTACCTCCCAAACAACCCGACAAACCCATGAATAGGGGGTTTCACTGTATTCAGAGAGGTTGCCGAACACATATTGGGGTGTTTTTTTTAACAGTGACTTATACCAGGAGCTGTAAATCGATGCCTGGAGTACGAAGTTTGACAAAGGATGGTATAGTAGAATTAGTGCATGGGCAAAAAAACAGCATTTGAAATACCCTGGGGTGTCTATATATGGTAATTATGATGCAGGTAAATTACATTAGCTGGCTTCAAAGATGTCCAAAATAGCACAAGCGGACAGAATGACCAGATTTGGCAAAAATGGTTTTGAAATAGCAAAATGCTACTTGTACTTATTTCCCTATAAATTGCAAAAAAACCCCAAAACTTAAAAACATTGGGTATTTCTAAACTCAGGATACACAGTAGATTCAATTAAACAGATTTTCTATTAGCTTTTTTAGGCGAGTAAAAACATTTTCAAATAAAAGTTAGAAAAGGCGCATTTTTCAATTTTTCTTCATATTTTTTTATAGGAAATTAGATGATATGATCAAAATGGTATCTGAAGAAAGCCCTTCTTGTCCTAAAGAAGTATATAATTTATGTGGGTACACTAAATAGGGAATTTACAAAAATTCAAAAACAGCCTGGTCCTTAAGGGGGGGGTATATATATATATATATATAAGATGCATGGGATAGGCATAAAGCTGGGTCTTACTTCAGGATAATGGGCAGACCAGATGGGCTGAATGGTTCTTATATGCCGTCAAATTCTATGTTTCTTTATAGACATAAGTTTACATTTCTTGTAAATAAAACAGTCATAATGCTCTGTGTACAACATATAGAATACAATTTCACTGTATCCCACATTTCTACATTCATTTTTTGAAACAGTTCCACATATTACTCCTGCATGCATACTGCTAATTGTTACATTGTTATTCATTAACATTATCCTCCACTGTCTAATTAGCCAGGGAAGGGTGTACAGAGGGGCTAGAAAGATTTGTTAGTGACTTTAATGAAGTTTTTATAATTATACTTTGAAAGGATTTTCACCAGTATTGTCTTTAAGAAAAATTAACTCTAACTGGGTGGTGAATCTGAGGGGGTCAATTTCATTTAGCGGTAGGGGAAGCACCGGATTGTTATAAAGGGGGACGGGTGAAGAAATTTGGCCTAATTAACACAGCTGGATATCTAGTTAACAAGATACAGCCCCCTCCTACACTTCACATGACCTGCTGAAAGTAGCAGTACTTAACCATTGCCAGGTCCTCATAGTGCACAGTGCATATAGAATAAAGGAGTTAATGCGCGTCTCATGTTAATAGCTGTAACGCCAATTTGTTAGTTAAAAAACATGGATTACAAACTTTGCCATGGTACCCAGTATCGTATAAGGAAATAGAAAAAAATAGGTGCTAATATCCTGTAATCATTAGAAATATTAACAATTTGCATGCCAGGTGGTATTCCAGATTGGTAGTGGGCAAAAACAATTATCAAAATAAGTATTTCCCCCCCCCCACCACTTTTATGTTCTTCTAAAAGAGGAGGGAAAAAAAGACTCATTTTGATATTGTTTTACCCACATCCATTTATCATTTCAATAAAGACCACCTCGTTTCTTCAACCTTCCCTTATCAGACTTAACCCAGTTTGTTTCCTAAGTCTTCAACTATCCCAGCAATCCTACAATTTTGTGGCTGAAGGGTGGTCCGCTGTCTTGCTCCATGCTAATTACATATAAATGGAGTAAGGGTTTCTTTTTTTAAATTACAGATCGAGTTTAATAGTAAGAGGGAACAAAGAATTAATGGATATTGCCATAATGACCTCAAATAATAAACTGTGATACCTTTTAGTAGACCATTGTTACTTCTTCTTCTTACATCTGTAGAAGTGACCAGTCTTCTCTATTAACATTGCTCACTAAATGCCATCACAAACCGGCTAAAATGAACAAAAATACCTTTAGTTTCATAAACTGCTGCTTTTTATGAACACAATAGCCATGGTTTTTTTCCAAGTACGACCCCAAGTTTGTATAAGAAGGCTAGTAACTGAGTCTGTAATGCTCTCTGCAAGCAGCCCAGAAGGATTACTTTCAGTGTAAAAATAATTGAATTAACTTGGGAAGCCCTGTAATTAATGGCTATTATTATCTCTGTAATTAGACCTCTTTATTTAAGGGTTCCTTCCTATCCGCCTGGATAGAAATGTAATGGTTACCCCCTGCAACCTCTCTCACTGTTCACTGGGAGGAGTTGGAAGTGTTATCTACACACTTAATCAGAATGGATTGCAATTAACTAATTATCAACTGAGTGGACCTGACCACCATCTCTTTGGTGTTGTTTTGTTAAGAGATATTAGAGCAGTTTATTCACAGTGACAGTTCTCTGCCTTTTACCTATTTTAGTATGAACAAGGCTACATTTGACAGCAGATCTGGCTGCCTTTAGCTAAACTGAAACATTTCATTCTTTAGGTCTGTCCAGACAGCTGAAAAGAATGCACTAATGCAATTATCTTCGTTACACAGCGTGACAGGGCCAGGTTAAGAACTCCAGCCAGGTTACGAGATTGCCCCTTTGAAGGGCTGAAGCTGCAGCCACATTCAGTCTCTGGGGCCGGTTATAATATAAAATACATTCTAAAATATTGCCGGGCTATGGGATCAGAAACAGGACACAGATGCGCTCAACCGCACACGAATCCCCAAAGACCCCCAAAACACCCTCACCCAACAAAACACTTTGTGCAAACGGCCCCCAGACAACCCGACCCAGAGTTCCACGAGAATGTCTGTCTCTGCCCGGGGACAGGAGGTCCATGGCAACTCCAGTTAACCTGGCCCTGTCACACACAGCCCGTTACTAATACCACTACCATATAAGAAGCTTTATGTCCACATGGCCCCAGTTGTCGCCACTTTGGACACAACAAAGCGGCATATCCCGTATTGCACATAGAAGGCAAATGTTATTAGTGAACATATTTTGTAATGCCCATACATAAGGGTCGCCTGGGGCATTGAAGACATTTTGTGGAAACCTGCTATTCTACTGTAGTAAAAACATTTAGAAAAGATTTACAGAGAATTGCATGGTTATAAGCAACATGCAATGCACATGCAGCCTCTTAAAACAGAGAAGGTAGAGTCCAGGAAGTGTTTTTCCTGGACGCCAATGTAACCTTAGAAAAGGAATCACAGGAAAAAGAAAAAATATCTTCATTAAATATCTTGGGTATGCTTTTGGTGAAGACAGGTGTCACAGTAGGGGGAAAATTAGTACAACAAGCAATGGATACATTTTAGCATTATATTTTTTTTAACTCCTTCATAACTAAGGGTATATTGTGCTGTAAAGTCTTGAGCTGTCTGGAATTTTTTTACCATATGCTTTTTTAACCATGATACTCCTTTTCATGTTTAGTGCACTCACACGACATATATTTTGGTTATTTTCTGGTCATGAAGGCCTTTCTTTCTATTCCATTCTTATATGGAAAATCCAAAATCTACCAAGAATATTATCTTTAAAAAATTACACAAGTGGGAAAAAAAAAATTAAGTGAAAAAAAAAATTACGGTATAGGTCACGCCTAAACACCACTGCTGTGACCAAGAGACAGACCATGGTGACCTGGAGTCTGCTCATGAAACCCTGAGAGTGCCCAGGTATTTTGGTCATATTGAGGTGATATTTTAGGAATGTATACAACTTCCCTCTGCCTGCTTGTTTTATTCTACAAATACATATTGATTCTCATTTAAAATTTTAAAAAAACATTTGTTTGCACTGGTCAGCAAGGCCAACCTCCAAGATCTCCAATGTGCCTGTTATAATCTATTATGCTCTGTGGTTTTGTAATGGTACATCTACCCCTCTAACAGGTAATGGCGTATCCTGCCTAGGCCAACTAGGCACGAGTCTAGGGCAGCAAGTCCAGGTGGCGGCAGACACAGAGCAGCTTTTAATGCAAGGAAGACACCTACCATGGAAGGGACGTCTGGGAACCCTATCGTAGGTCGGGCATGGAAGTTGAATACATCCTGCTAACAGGTAGTGGTATAGTGGGTTTATTGTGTATAGCCAGACCTACTTCCCCGGGTCACTTTACTCTTTCCCTAGGCAGGGAAGCAGTGTTTCTCCACACCCACTTCCCCTCCTACTCCCAGCTAATTCCAAGGCTACCTGGGGCTAGCCAGCCACCATATGTGGCTATCCCTGCACAGTAACGTATCCCAGCCTAGGCCGACTAGACATAGGGTGGCAGCTCCTTTGCTGCAAAAGCAGGGCAGGGAAAAATTCCCAATTAAATATTTCACACATGGAACATTATGCAGTAACTTTAGCAAATTTGCCCTCTCACCTCATAATAAAATATGTGGATGATGGAGGCAGAGTGAAAGGCAGTGCTGTGATTATCCAACTGCATACATTCCTTTCTTAGACTCTAAGTTTAACATGGCAGGTACCTCCTTTACGAACATATTCATACCTATTGTACCCAGATCAAAATCACCATAAACTACTGCATTTATTATACAACCTTGCATTTTGTACCTTCCTTTATTAGGCTGTAAACTGCAAAGCCCTAAGTAAATGTATAAATAAAATAAAAAAACCCAACAATTGCCATGAGACATTTATAGGCACAAACATGCCAAAATAATTGACAATAAAAAAAATATTTTGGTTGCAAATCAGGATACCCCATGTAGTGCTAAAGATGGGGATGGAATCCAGAACAAAGTTTGCAATTAACAACACTAACACTAACCTTATGCTACAAAGACATATTGATTACTATGTACCTCCTGTTTTATTATTATTATTTTGAAGTCATCTAGTCCTCTTAGCTAAAACATAGTTGCATGTATCATTGTAAGCATATATTTGTAAACAAGATTTTGGGTATAGTGGAATGTGTAGGAAACCCCATTCGCCCCAGACTGACACTGTGCACACTACGTCCCATTCACAACCATCAGATCTCTATCATAGAGCAGAGAGGTTAATTCTCCTGTGTCAGCCTCTGTACCTTTCTGTGTCCCACGCTCTGTGTTGTGGCAACATAATGTGTCCTGTATTGAAAGGGCTGGGAAGAGAGGGAGGGGTATGGGTTTCAAGATTGGGGAGGGGTTGGATTTGGCATTGGCAGGCTTTATCTAAGACCCACTTACACATGAAGCAAATGGTTTGCAAAAGCATCAAAATGTATGCCTTTGATGTGGCTATAAAAAGAAGAGGGACTGGAGGGGATATATTCCAAACGCTGAATGTTTAACCCCTTCACGAAGCCTTGCACACCACCGTTTACCCTCATTATTGTAATGGTGCAGTGAAGAAAGTGTGAAAGTCTCAGTTGCCTTACACCCCCTACACTATTATATTTTAAGAAGACCTCATCTGCGAGAGTAACAAGAGTGGCCCACTACCAATGTATTATTCATTTTTTACTCAATACTTTTCATGTAGTATGCTCATATTAATGTCTGCAGTACGATTTTCTAGTACGATTTGTTGCCTCCTGTACTACACTTCACAATATGGTGGTGCTTTTCAGATGGAGATGACCACAGCAGCATCATAGACTTGACAAGGAAGGTCTTTTCCAAAGGATCTTGTACACATTCAGTGTCTTTTTTTGTGCCCCTTTTATTTTGCTTGTAATTTTTGTTCAACCTAAAAAAGAAAAAGAATGCTGTTAAATCCCCTTTATGGGACCCCCACGTTTAAATCCTTTCATTCCCCCAGAGCCCCCCACCGCCTTATACTAATGCACAAAAGGGCAGACATAGGCAAGACATGGCTACGTTGTGAATATGTGAGTAATGGGGGAAGCAGGAGGGAGATTAAGAGGACAGATTTGAGGGAGTGGATGGGGTTTAAACATGATTATTAACTCATTAAATACCATGAGGGACACCAACTCATGGTATTATTATATATAAAACATGTCTATGGGACAACCAAAGGTGGATAATGAAAGAGGAAGGAGAGACAGTGTGCAAAAAGAGAGGTAAAGAGAACAAATAGAAAGGAAAATACCAGGTACATTACAGTGCTGTGGATTTTTTTTACACCTTTCCAAATTCTTTTTATTTTTATATATTTGTCACATATAAATGTTTCAGATCAACAAACTAATTTTAATAATAAAGATAACCTGAGTAAACACAAAATGCAGTTTTTTAAATGATGATTTCATGTACAGAAGAAAACAAGTATCCCACCAGACCTGGGCTATGTGAAGAAGTAATTGACCCCTAAGTAAATTTAGTTGATAATTGGGTTCTCAAACTCCATTCCAGTTCCAAATGTGTTGGATGGAGTAAAGGTCAGGGATCTGTGTGGGTCAGTCAAGTTCCTTCACACCAAGCTCATCCAGCCATGTCTTTATGGACCTTGCCTTGAGCACTGGGGCACAGTCATGCTGGACAAGAAAGTGGCCTTCCCCAAACTGCTCCCACAAAGTTGGAAGCATAGCATTGTCCAGAATGTCTTGGTATACTGAAGGGGACATAAAATATTTTGAATAATGCTATGCTTCTAACTTTGTGGGAACAGTTTGGGGAAGGCCTTTTTCTACAAGATCAGCTACAAGTGTTAGGCTGTAACTATCATCATCATCTTTATCTTCTCACCCCTCATGAAAGATACATTCGAATTGTCGAATAACTATCAGCTATTAATTATGGAAAATATAACACATGACTTGTAAATTGCTCCCCCACATACATTCCATATACAACCTATCTTACTTCAAATATGCTATTTTAGAACAATTTAATTAATCAGCTATTTATTGTTAATGTACTATTTCATAAAGCATTGTTACATATAGGATACAGTTCATACTTTTTTGTGCGCCCTATAATAATATATTAAGGGGAAAAAAATGAATATTAAAGAATTTTTGCAATATTTTGATGGCTCAGTGAAACGTAGTTGAGGAGATGACCACGGAATCTGACACTTACCAGATAGGAGAAAGCAGCATTTTGGAATAAAGTAGGGAGCTAATGTAATAAAGAGAGCAGCATCTATAAGGAAAAATATTTTACAGACTCCGGCTTCAGAAACATGATGCCACTTTTGCGTATTGTAGTTAACCTTTAATTGCTCCATCACAGAATACATTATCCGGTTCATTTCTGTAACTGTCAGCTGTCATTACAGACTTGCATAAATAAACAGTGGCCCCACAGCCCTACTGAAACAGATGAGTGTTGACCACTAGTTAGCGAGAGCGCGGACATCAAGGGTGCCTGATTGCAAGCAGCCACACTCTATCATTTGTAAATGCTGGATGTGGTTGCCATAGTGATCTTCTGGGAATCCTGCCAGGTTGGAAGCGTTGATACATTGCATACAAGACTTATATGTCGCTCTATAAATTCTATATCTCTACATGCACATACACAAAGATATGCAGTATTGGTAAACAGTGCGGAACCTGGTTGTATGGTTGAGTTTGAAACGAAACCAAAAAAAAGTATATTTTATATTAGTGTTTAATAGAACGATTTAGAAACAGATTTCTCGTAAAGTCAGTTTACCTGTAACACAAATGCTTGTTTTCTGATATGTCCAATTCCTATTTTATATCAAAAACAAAACTTAAGGTGTCTCCGCGGGTTTTGAGTGGATATTGCGGGTGGAAAATGTACGAGTTCTTGAGGAGTTGGTGGCTGGGCACTTGGGGCAGGAGGTGCGCCATGGGAGGAAGTGGTTCTATTGGTCCCGTTTTGTGGAGGACCCCTCTGTACGGGTACGTCTGGCTGACGTGTAGGGTAGCCGCTGGGTCCTGGAAGGTGTTATGGGGTTTGCCAAGCCATGTACCCCTCCTTTTTTATTTTCTGTACGGGTCTCTGTATATTTCTTTCTTTATTGTTATTAATTCACATCATCTACTGTATTGTTATTATTTCTCATTTGATTTTGTTTTTGTACATCTTGCCCTGCTGTGTCAGGACTCCCTCTTGTGTATATGTCCCGCCCCTCTTTTTGTTCCCTCCTCTGTTGATAACTTCCACCAAAACTCAATAAAAACTTTGATTAAAAAAAAGAACAACAACAAAAAAAAAACATCATAGATTCATGTCACTCTTCAAAAACTTTTTAAATTCCATCCCATTAGGGCCCGGTAAATGAAAAGGGACCATAAACTCCTTAATTCGCTTATAAGGTCAATATAAAACCTTAGTCTTATTATTGTTTTTATGTGTTTTGAGAGCACACTTTTACCTACATTGTGTAGACCATGTGTAAACAGGAACATATCAGGCTCACGGGGAACTTATTGGTAAGGCAGCGTGTGAGCAGCTGGATGGAAAGCTGCAAGAGAGGTAAGAGGTAAGTGGGTGCGGACGGTAGGGGTATGTATATTTGTATGCATGTATGTAAGCATGAATGTTTATGTATAAGTGTACCCAACAAACTTATCAGAGATGAAGACATATTCTTAAGACAAATATACAAAGATGTCACTGTTCTTTTTTGTTTAAAAGTCAAAGGGAGACCTGAATTGTTAGTGTTGTTGAGGCAACAGAGAGGCTGAATCAGATGTGCATGAAATAAAAAAAGGTCATTATTATTATTATATCAAAATAATTATTTAGTTAGTAATAAGAATACTTAGGTACCTTAGTAATAAAATACTCCTGAGATCTATCTGTACACTACTCTATTATAGCCTGCTCAAAAGAAAGGGGTGAGCAATGCATTAAAACTGTGTTATATGTCACTTTGGCGCTGAAAAGATTAACACAATGCATCTAAATTGTGTATTTATGGAACCTATAGAACACTATGATAAACGTGCCTTTTTTCTCTTTTACTTGGGAGAAATAATGAATTCCTGAATACCTTGCATGAACATACTTTTTTAGAGCGCAGCACAGCACAGATAGGTGGCTTTGCCTGGTATAGCATAAAGGATCTAGATCAGGGCCATCCAACATGCGGCCCGCCGGACCTTGAGGTGCGGCCCGCGTGAGATCCGCAGGCAGGGCAACCGGGATCGCAGAATCGCAAGGTCTCTGTTGCTTTCCTGTGGGTTGCTCGCACTGCAGTGTCTTTTGTACCGCACAGAGGAAGAGGAACCCAGCGGAGTCACGTGAATTTGTCATATCACATGACCCTGCTCCCTTCCTGCTTCCACTGTTCGGCACAAGATACGTTGCTTGCGAGCTGCACAGGGAGAAGCAGCAGCCCCTGCGTAAATCTGCAAGTTAGAGATCTGCACTGCAGGTAAGAGGGTGGGGTTGTATGCGTGATTGAGGGAATGAATCTGTGAGTGAGTATATGAATGAGTGTATGTGTGATAGCATGGATGTGTAAGTGGGGGCATGGCACAGTGAGTCTGTAAGTGACCCCATACACAAGGGGGCAGCTAGCCAGGTTTCAGCATGTATTGGCTGACTTGGAATAATAGGAGTGTGATTGCTAACAGCAACCACAGTCCTATCATGCCCAGGTTCCAGTATTTACTGGTTGCCTTGGCATGATAGGAGTGTGATTGGTGTTAGCAATTATATATATATATATTAATATTGTTATTATATTTTATTGTCCACGTTTCGTGTGATAACACCATGCTTTTATTAAAAGTAAGTAACACACCAAAATTGTACAAAAAGACAATATCAATATGATTGTTAAGAGTAATCACACTCCTATCAGGCCCAGGCAACCAGTACATGCTGGAATTTGTGTGCTGTTAACAATCATATATATAATATTGTTATTTAATTTTTTTGTACAATTTTGGTGTGTTACTTTTATTAAAAGTGTTTTCTTTTTCATTTGTTTTATTTTTAAAGATGGGGGGAGTCATTTTCTATTTTGGTTTTGATCCAGAATTTTCATTTTGGTGCATCCCTAGAATAAATAAAACTATTTAATTTTTACATATACCGAGATAAAATGCCCTCCTGAATTTGTAGTCGCATCAGAGGACAAAACTTTCTAGGCCCACAAATCAGTGAGGCCCAGAGAGGCATTGTAAAGGATTTTTGCTCCCATAGGTTCTTATGTTTATTGACAGTCTTTTTGGATCTGTCTTTCCTGATACCCTGGGCTGCGACCCAGAATATCACATGATTACCAAATACTTCATCATCAGATATTAGCCTAATCTTAAAAGTTCTCTACCTACAGAGATTTCCCACAATAATGTGGACCCAGTCCTAAGGACAATTGTTCTATGCATATCACCTCTTCACCTGACCTTGGAATGGCAAGTTGAAGTTAATGACTAAGAAGGCAGGTCGTCCGTTCACCGCTAAAATGCAAGCTGTTTGTGGTGGCATGCAAGTTTTAGGCAAGGGCATGCCATGGAATTTGAGTTCAATGAAAATTTGCATGTCCTGAATTGAGTTGTGCAAAAGAAAACGTAATATCACCCTCACAATATATTTAAATAAATAAAGGGGCGAAATCGAAGTTAGACTATTTCTTTCAAGTGCTGAATTCCCAGCTCAGTATCAAATGTTATCTAAGAGTTATGGTAACAGTTATCCAGGCTCTGGGTTGCTTTCTATGCCACGCCGGTGTGTAATCTAATCCCAGGATACAATGTTTTATATTCTACTTTGTTTTACTTTATTATCTACAGATCCGAGTCTTCTTTTCCAACACATAGATGTTTCATTGTGACTACTATATGAGATATATTGTACTTTTATCATACACCAGTGCACACAGAACCCTAATTTTGTCATCCTTTTGTCAACAATGCTGTACGAATTGTGTGTCAATTTGCCTATCTATACATCGACTCTGTGTCATATGCTACAGTGTAATGTTTTTCTCATGCTGCATGACCATTTTCTTATGATGATACGCTACAATCTCGGATCTTTAATAACATTTTATTTACAAAAAAAAAAAGACATAAAAGTCAATTTTACTGGCCTGATTATAGGGCGCACCCTTATGGTTTAGTGCTATTTTAAAGAAAAATGTATTTTTAATGAAAAAATTGTGGAATGTTTCTAACATTCTAACTCTGTTGCTTGCCCACAGCAGGGCTAAATGAAAAAAAAACACCTGCCTGGTGCCTGGAGCTGCAAGTCCTGGGCTCCGGGTGATACGAATTGCACATCCCTAACATAAACCCAGATTATAGGCCGCACCCCCAGGTTAAAGATTTGAATTAGGGGGAAAAAGTGCCTATAATCGGACCAATACGGTATTCTATTTTTGGAGTGGATCCTTTCCTTGAGCTGAAAATGAGACGTGATGGCTTTCAAGATGTACTGTGAAAAGATAACAATGATCTTTTCTTTCCTCACAGATTGTACTTGAATGGACCTCATCTCCCCCATAATGGGGTCATAGATGTTTTGGGTTAGGTAGAACCTTTAACATTTTTTAGTATTTTACTGTAATTTCTACTCCCTCCTCCTTGCAGGGCAGAGATAGAGGGAGGGGAGAGTTAAAGACTGCAAGGACTTTTTTTAACCTCCCTCATCACAATGGGCACCAAGAATTTTACCCCTTGACATCAACTGCTGTTCGAGGCACATTCGTGACAGCTAACATGCCAAGCACACCATTGGGTTAAGCGAGCTAAGAAAGTGATCAATGTCTTCACTCAGTGGTGTTGCTACAGTGCCTTAACATTGAGTGGATATCAAGGCATTCAGCAACACAAACAAATCCAGTGAATTTTGAGAAATGGTTGATGCGTTTTGTAAGTAAATCTACTTTTAAATAACTCCTGACTATCCATTTACCCATATTCTTTTAAGGTGCCGTTATATGTCCATTATTTAAAAACAGCAAGAATTGTTATATTTAATGTGGAATGTAAAAATAAAACATTGTAAAGGTATTAGTGTCACAGGCTACTAATGGCAGGTCTTCCAAACCCCGTATAGTTACACTGCATCAGGTGACCTTTCAAGTCAGCGTGGGAACATCTTTTCATCAATGTACACTATAATCTTGTAGTATTCTTAGATATTAATAAACTCTAATTTGAATTTGAGCTATGTGGGTAGATGTGAGATATATGTCTGCATGAATGTGTTATAGAACCACTTTCTGACCCATTTATTTCCCATGTTTTTCTTACAAACGCAATGGACATATTTTTCATTGTATGAAGGAATAGTTATAGGATGTTCTTGTTCCACTGGGATATCTCCTGTCTTCTCTGTTAAGGTGGAGTCTTTAGTTGAAAATGGTACCCTTTAGTTGGCCAATGCAGAAAAAGATGTAGAGATACATAAGCTTGTGGGACCTTTGAGTAACGATTACATCGCTATGCATTATACTGGACCAGCTCTGTGACCAACAGACTAATTGGGGTTGACCATTGATAATCCAGAGTCATGCCATGGAGGTGAACTTCAAACTCGCTCTTTAATGTATATACTGAAATTATATGATGAAAAGGAGGCTTTTTATTAACAAACACTAACTTCCCAGCACCAAGAACTGAATGTAGTTCTTGGCTATTTCAACAACACATCCATTACAGATCTCTGGGTCATGCAATTTAATATCTATAACTTCTAAAATCACAGACAGCAGGATGTCAGAGTCACAATGGTGTCCATTCTAGAAGATGAACTTCCAAGGCTGGATCACAGTCATTAAACTGTAGCAGAGTGCAGGATTTCCTGGCTGAGAAGCAACTTTAATGTCCAATTTAACACATTAATAATTCAGCCTAAAAATGATATCATGTCTTGAATTTGAAAGACAACTGGTGGATACTTGTGGAAATGATATTATAGAAATTAAATCTGGTAGGTGTAGCCCTATTTTTCTTTTATAAAGGATTTTTTTCAGAGGTACCTCTCACTCTACAGTACAGTAGAAAACGAGGGAACCCATCAAAGTTCCATCAACTTTTGTGTATTTGTTACAAAAGTATCTTAACTCCTGCTTAATAACTTCACTGAAAAAAATGACATGAATGCTTTATTGCATAGATACAGTCATCCACTACCCAACTTGAACAAAGTAACGTTAGTCCTAATTTAGACTTTTCTTCTAGGAGTTAAAATCATATCAAATTGATATACAAACTATAAAATGCAGGACAGCACATAGTGCGACCTTACAGTGTTATATGTCAAATAGATGGTCTCAGATTGTATTTCCTTTATGTATCTTCAAAGGACTTAAAATTTCCTTCCACAAGTCACACTGTGTTTTTGTGTTTATAGTTTTGAGACAATAAGAACATAAAAAAGAGAACTTGGACACTAGATGTCAACTTTTGTTGATTCTCAAATTTCAATCTTACAAAGTCATGGGTATAGTTATATAGGGGCATTATCAGAATCCCTTGCAGAAAGCATTAAAGCCAATGCTTATGGGACACATCAGAGAAGGTGTTGCTAGAAAGCTTACAATGTGTGTTATGTGATGTGTCCACGTCAAGGTGAATGAGTGACTATGAGTGAGAGTATGTGTGGTCATTAAAGTTCAAGTTCGGTAAGGTTGATGGACTTGTGTCTTTTTTCAACCTAAATTACTATATTACCCTTGTTATGGGGTGAAGCCTTGCATTCTCAAAATAGCACACCACCCTCCTATTACACCAGGTGGCTTTTTAAAGCAAGGAATGTCAGAATGATAATTACAGAGAGGCACCAAACAGTTTGTTCCTTAAAGATTAGTGGTCCAGAAATAAGATGGCAGCTTTGAGAAAGACACAGGACCAGACATCACAGTTCTTTGTGCTGTACAATTCTGCATAACATGATTGTGTCTTTTAAATACTAGCCGGATGTTCCTCAATAACAAAAAATCCTCAAAAAGGAAAGGCATCTACTGTGTCTCCTGTGTTTGACCTTGGCTAGTACAGAATGCCTTTAACATTGTCTGCAATCTATATTTAGATCTCTGGTATCTCACCAACCTTTTTGCCCATGACACTATCCTTCCCTTTCAATGTCTAAGATCCAGACCCCTTGGAAACAGCTTATTACATCCACACCAATGTCCAGTGCATCTGCCGTCTAACTTGAAGATAAGATATGTTATACTGCTATAAATAATTGCTTTGCACATATTTTATTTTACCCAACAGCATGTGGGAGGACAGAAAAAAAAGAACATTGAGATTGAGTAGCCGTTGTTTAATTCCATTTATTAAAATGAATAGGGAAACCTAGTGTTTTATTTTTTAAACTAGACAATGCAAAAGGCAGCGTTCTCTTGGTGTTTTAGTATGTTTCCATGTCTGAGTAATGCTGTCACTGAGATTTTTACTTTAGAAATATTACATTTTATCACCATCTACAGAGGCATGTCTATAATAAGTTTAGCTTGAAACAAAGAGGCCATAATCTAAAACTAGAGGTCAGTTACTTTACGAAGACAGTGGCAGATAAATGTAAATCAGAAGTGGTGGCGGCTAATACAGTGAGGGAATTTAAACATGCATGGGATAGACATAAATGTATCCTGAATCTAAGACAAGACAAGTCTCCACACCAGTTAAAATGAGCAGACTAGATGGGTTGAGTGGTTCTTATCTGCCATCAAATTCTATGTTTTTACCAAGCTATTGCTGCAGCAGAAGCTCATTGGGCTTGGACCATTCGTAAGGTATAGTGAAGCCAGGAAGGTGAAATCACAAGTCTTGCATGTTGTGTCGGTGATCAAATAGCATCTATCTTTCTCATTTCAAAGGGTCATTACTTAGAAGGATAAGATGTGAACCTTCAATCCCAGTTACCCCTTATGTATATAAATCATAATTATTATATTATACTGATAACTAGTATTCAGTTAAACTTGAACTGAGAGAAGCAGAGAACCATTCACACAACTGACTTTAGGTCTTACAAGGTTCAGTTACACACTAATTGTAAGAGAAGCGTAAACTTATGGCCATGGTGAGGTTAAGAGATATGTGTCCAATATAGCCAAGAAATAAAGAAGGTTAGAATGCAAGACCTTTCCTGTTTGTTAAATCCTTATAATCCCCATAACGGATTGTTTTTCAATTTCATTTTAAATACCTAAAAGTGAATTAACTCTCCATAAATCATGATACCATTCTCACACAGGCTGGATGATACACAAGGGCTTGGATGGTAGAGAACTGGTTAATCAAAGCAACACATTACCAATACAGAAGGTGCTTATAAAGAGGCTCTGAAGGGACTCCCCCCATTACAACCACCCCTTAGAAAGGCGAACAGCTTTCTCTCCTCACACACAGCACAAAAGGATCTATAACAAAAGCAGAGGAACAGCTATTGTTTCATTCAACCATCCCTCATCATTCTACCTCTCCAGAACAAATTAACCCTTCTCACCCCAACCCTTTGTGCATACCACAACCGCTTTTTACAAAGCAAAGGGAGATTTCCCTTCCAACAGGCAAGATAAGAAAAGGGGCCGAGGCACCAGGGAGGCGGCTTCAGGATTATCTGTGTGTAGGGCACGGTAGGGACCAAGTCTTTTTCTAACGGGTTATCCTATAACACAAGCTCCACTTGTAGGAGAGGTGGGACAAGATGTTCTTCTTCGGGCAAATCAGATACACAAGTGTATCTGATGTCATGCCACATACTAGTTTAAAATCTGACCTGGATGTGATTATTTTACCATTCCCATGTTTGCTCCCTTAATATATGTTTAAATCTTTGTACAGCACAGTGCACAAGTATGTCTCAGTATAAAGTTTACACGCATTTAATGAGTTGTGAAAAAAGGAAAAGAATGATCTTTAGCCCAAGGTCACAATAAGCCCACAACCACTTGAGTGGATTTAACCCAGCTTTTTATATGTAAACAAGCAAATTTGCAGGAGCATTTTTATTTCATATATATTTTTCTCAACAACAAAGAGGGTAGTAATAGCAGTTGGGTTTGTATAATACGATTGGCAACGCAAATGTTTGTTTTAGGCAACAGTCTAAATTGGTCTAGTCAACCAAACGTACAAAGTACTGGCAACAAAATAGATCACAAGGGCAGCCTCTTTCCAAAAAACCCAACACATTTACAACATTCTCAAACCATTTATTCACTTTTAAGGCTTGATATTGTCACCATGGGTGAGGTAATTGGTACAGACATTTTTTCAACCCGTATTATTGCATTTTTTTTTTTTTTTAATGTGGTCCAACTAGCACCACACATATGTATAATCCCACATGTTATTTTTTTTCTGCCACAATTTATATATATATATATACCGGTATATTTTTGTTACGTGTCATAATTGTAAAGTTTTTTCCTGCAAGGCATAAAGGTGACCTGGTATAATACATAGTCCAGTAATCCAATTTGACTATGGATAAGTAAAGCTCAACCAGCTCTTCTTTCAGGAGAATATCACTTGGGTTGGTCTTTTATAATGGATAGTGAAGCAGGGGACTTTAGAAACTGCAACTTTCCTACAAATTCAATGAACCCCAGAGTAAGAAAAGAAGTGTGATAGAGAATAAGAGTACTAAAAAGAGGTGTAAACTGTGAGAATAACTGAATTGTATAGAGTGTAGAATATAGCTCTTCCTCCAAATCTGTATGGAATTTTTGTGGTAATTTCATTATACCCGTACAACAGATTCCTTATCTGCGAATGGCCTAGAACCCTCCCCCCCCCAAAAAAATACAATGTGTCTCAAATATATAGTGTTCCAAAATCTTTTTTATGATAATTTAGTATTTCACGTTGCCCAGCGCTGGATAATATGACAGGAGTTCTGTTAGAACAACATATTATGATTTAAATGCTGTCCCCGTGACACGCATACCACCACACATCCATTCTGACAGTGTTGTAAGGAGTTATTGGTATGAAGAGAAGAAAGTTGAATGTTTGAGAAGAGATATTGCGGTGGCAGTGAGAGTAGCTAGAATGGATAAGAGAGGATGATGGAAGAGAGAAGATAAGAAAAATGACAAGTACAAAGAATGATGGAGGAGAATGGAAGGCAAAGGGGGGGGGGCAGAATCAAACTGGAGGAGATTGGAGAGGAATGAAAGAAAGATTATGTCTGAGATTTTCAAACCGGTAAGCAAGCAAACAGAAGGTGAAACAGGTAGGAACAATTACATGCAGGAGAAGAAAAATAAAGGGTGCAGGGGAGAGGAAGCTGAATGGACAAATTATAGAAGGGAGAATGAGAGTAGGATACAGCAGTGAGAATTGGCAGCTGGTAGTGTGGGAACATAACAGGTGCAAGGCAGAACATGGGTGTTACAACAGCTCCTTGTCTCTTCCATTGTTTGCTTGTGATTGTCACTACTGTCCCTGTAACCCTTTCCCAGCCGAAGAGGTCTGCAGTGCATTACTGTGCATTACGTGGCGAGGCTTTGAGTTTTTAGCCTTCCTGCGTCTCCCCTGGAGCCTGGCCGTGGTCAGATAACGCCATACAAGTGATATACACGCGCACACAACATTGCTATCTCTGCTCCCCCGTCCCGCCTTTTATCTGCTTATAGCATAAGAATTATCTCTGGACTACACTGCAGAGGCTTATTTTATTCAAACCCCCCCCCCCTCAGCAGCAGCCTGCGCTCTCAGACAGCCTTTGCCTGCAGAGCATTCCTCCTTAAACAGTCCAGCACAGTGTTAAAACTAATGTGTGGCTTTGTAAACACCCTAACCAAATGATGCTTTAACCAGTAGTCTGCACCAGCCATGCATGTGTGTGTGTGTGTGATCAGATCTGGGAAGGCTAATAACAGGCACAGCGGGGTGAGTGTGTGTTTAGAAATGCGTTCGTTATGGGGAATTGAGTCTCCCGGAGTGGGCAGTTAGATTTAATTGCAAATGGCTTTCCCATCGTCTCTTGCAGGCCCCCTGCAGTTCTCGCTACGCATTGGGGTTTCTGCAAAATCCTACGACATCCTTCAGAGGAGGAACAAAAAAAACCAAACAAGTGGGGGATCAAATATAAACTTACATTTCTGTGCTGCGAGGAGTACCCCTAGAATATTTCAGTGGGTTTGCTATAATATGCTATCCTCCCCATTACAGGTTTCATCTTATCAACTGATAACTGCGTTTTCTAATTATTCTCTCATTCTGTCTCTTGCTTTTCTTCCACTCACATTCAGTCTTTTTATCCCTGATGTCACCTTGTACCCTCTCTCTTCTCCTATGTTATTCCTTTCCCTGCTGCCCCTCCAGGCCTCTCTGGTGGTGCCCAGTTTTATCTCTTGTGCTTTCCTGCAGGCCTGGGAGATAAAAGAATAAAATCTTAGCTTTGCTTCTCCCCTGGATAAAACTGTTTCCCTGCTTCTGTAGATAAGACATGGTCACTAGTCGCACACCTCTCCCCCTCCTCCCTCCCGAAGACCTAAATCCATGCTGGCCTCTTATATTCTTCAGGGGCGATAAGCAGCAGAAGCAACTACCCATTAATATATACCAAACGTAACTTGGCTTTAAATATATCATTACACAATGTATGCCATTAGTTGTCGATCAGGCCTGGACTGTGGGTAACAACTGGCATAGGCGTTACCACAGATACAGGACTATGTGCACTTACATGATACCATACTATTGTCTGACACAAACGAATAATAATATTCAGAGTTGGACAATGTTTGACCTTGTCTGGAAATATGTTAAATATGGAGGATACCTGGATACCATGTTTTTGGTGACCTGATTTATGATTTCGGTGTCACCCCTCAGATTATACCATGACCATGTCACTTCCAATACAAAAATGGTTGCTTACCCGGTAGCTACCTACCTTGTTCTGGGTTCACCATTAAATGACCAGTAATGCCCTGTCCATGGCACCAACCCAAGCCATAGTTGATGAACAGTCTACGATTGGCTGGTACAGTCCTGGCAGCTGGGTTTATGTATAAGCTTTCAACCAGTGTGCCAATTTTTGGAACTCCCAAACTGCATAGGCTAAACTGCTCTTTTCATGGATGACATCACAACACTGCCCATGTAACATCGATGGGATGTGATAACATAGTTTGACTTCATTTTTAAACATTAAGAAATTATGTTTTATTTTGGTGAGGTCAACATTTGTACTAAGGAATACAAAATACAATAGCTAAAATGTGGACTGAAAGGCAAAGGTTTGGGTTTGAGGAAATTACTAAGGTCCACCCAATTCTTGAATGAGCCCATTATGCCAAGATTTGCCACAAAAAACAAGTTGTGTAATATATAAAATTCCTAAATCTTAAAATATGGGGTTCTACAAGTGGGGGAAGGTTGGACAGAACAGCATGGTAAGATCAATAGTAATGTGAGCAAAGAAATAGTTAGAAAGAAGTTATATAGATCAAGAGTGTTACAAAAAGCTATCAGAGACCCCAAGAGGCAGATAGATATCGAGACGGGAGACAGATTATACATTAAACGTAGGCATTTTCCCATAATTACTTTAAGAGGTGCAAAGATTTATGTCTTCAGGCTAATTCCTGGTAATCTCATTTTCTATCTAATCCCAGCTGCCCCTTTCACCTTTGCTATAATCCCACTGTCTTCGTGCTGTGTCCTATGATACGTTTATCACTACTCGCACAGACTTAGTATAGCATGTCACCTTCCTCTGCTATTTCACAAGCATTAACTCTGTACACTAGCACAGCTATTCACTCACACCTACTGGTGCACTTCTGCCCTGTGTACCATAAGTGGCACTGTACCAACAGAGTGCAGAGTTCTCTGCTGTTTCCATACCATCCTTTCCCAGATCCCAGTCTTATGTTCAATATTTGATTTCCACATCCTGGACTCCTTTGTGCTACGTCCTTAGTGGTCCCTCTAATAATGTGCCACAGCCCTACCCTGCAGCTCCCTCTGCTGTATATCTCTTCTTAGATTCTTCCTAACAGTTTGGGAACATCTACAAAGCATTTTTTTTTCTTGTCAATAAATTATGCCAGGTACTTTATCACACCCTTTTTGCAAGACTAATTTTCACATTCAGAAAGAACATACAACAACTGCACAGCCCAGCCCCTTTGTATACATTGCAAATACCTACACAATTCCGTACTCCCTCCCCAAGTAAGCACCAAGCATCTTTCGACAGACATTCTGTTGATTAGCAGGACTGTGACTCGTACCGTTCACCATTGGATGTACTATTTTGTCACCTCTACTACAGACATCTGTGTTCAATTGTAGTTGTATTTGAATTTATTTTGTAGAGTGTGGAGTTGAACATATCAACACACTGGACCTACTCAAACTTATTGAATGGAAGGAATTTGCTGAAAATAGCATTGCATTTTACACAAAACAGAGCAAGAAATCAGCGCACACCAAGTCAATACCATTCAAAAAAACAATATTGGGGAGTCCGGCACACTATATGGCTATACACTGCCTAGCCCGCCACCACACCAAAGCACCCCAATTTTGGCGAGTCCCAATTTTTCACAGCTATATTGCTTACCAAGGAGCTGAATAAGTGGGTCTCAACTATTTTAACCCAAATGAGGCTGTCAAACAATTTTAAGCCTCTTCTCCAGACACCATTATTGAGGCACCTATATGGCAGGAGGGCTGCTCAACCATAAGGTTTGGTTAGAACTTGCAAATAAGCACAACAGAAAAAGAATACAGAAAGGGGAGCACAACCTAAAGAGCATAAAATATTTTTTGTGGCAGTCTGGATGGTGTATGGCCCTGTAAGTTTCACAGAATCCCCAATATTTAGGGCTTAGGTTTGCTGATTTCTTGGTGTACATATTAGTCATTATTTCACCAGCAACCCTGGAATCTGAATGTGTATGCTATTTATTTAGTAAGACAGCTACTTACTAAATGACTGTGTATGCACTTGGGCATTTATACACACTTTGAGGCAACTGGGTGTCCTTTAACTGTATCTCATCTGCTATAGATGCTGTTTAAAACAAGGCTTTTTTTATTTCAATGTATTCACTATTCCTTGAACATTCTTGATTCCTTGTGTGGTAATGTAAATGACCAAAATAAGAAATATAACTGTTTATATCTGTTTTAAAAAAGGATCTGAATCAATGGGACAGCACTGCCTTTCGAACCCTCTAAGACTATCTTCCATTTTTAAGGGCTCTGGGCATCATTAATAAAAAAGCTGTGTGGTAGGTGGGGGGCTTAACCCTATGGTTTTGACCTGCAAATTTGGCCAAAAATACAGAAATGGAAGCAAACCCTAAAAAAGCATATAATTTCAGATTCTGAACTGCTGAAATGACGAACACACAACCAAGCAAGAAATCAGCGCACACCCAGCCAATACTTTTTAAAAGCACCTATCTGAGGCATAAATGTCAGGGAATCTGTATTCTGTAGAATATGACAGCACTAATTCAGTAAATTAATCCCATCAGTCCCCTATGGATGTACATGTACGTCCTAAAAAGCTCTGCTTATGAACCCTTTAGGAAGTACATGTACGTCCTGACTTTCTTGCATCTTCCTGCAGCTAAACAAGAGACCAGGCTGTTTATTTGAGAGTCTGGGCTCTCCCCTGTCAGCAGAAGCCAGCATTGTTGGCTTCCTACTGACCGATTGTAACTGCTGTTGGTGCAAGCACCAGTAAACTGTTACTTATAGTGTGCCCAATCACACGATTGGGCATCCCCTTCATGAAGACTTCACTGACAATGCGAACCAGAAGGTTACAGGAGCACAAGATATCCCCTGCAGAGCCCATCTAGACCGTGCTGGGATATCCAATCGCTCCCCCCAACTGGCAGATCACAAGCATTGAATCTCCAATGCAAGTCTATGGAGACTTACTTTGTGATCACAGTGTGATCAGTGCAGGGGGGGTTGCAGGGAGAAAATAATGTTTCTTCCTCTTCCCACATGAGAAAAATCACTAAAAATAATAATAAAAATAAGCAATAAAGCCATTGTGGCATGAGTGGGATACATAACATGTTTAACAGGGACCTAAAGGGATCCCCTTCCATATTGCACTAACAAAACTATTTACATTTTAATCAAAGTTTATTGTGTTTTCAGCTTCCAGATTGTCAGACTCTATAAGAGTTTGTTAGCCGTCTTTCTTCTAGTTGAGGTTCTTGCTACTTCTGAACCAAAAAATGACCTCATGCTCACTAATATATCATCTTGATCCAGAAACTGTGTGATTAATTGTAGAAATTAGGACCAGAAAGGTTGCAAACAGGATACATTGCGAGCATTATGGAAGAATAAACCTGTGTAAAATGTGTATTGGAGTATTGCCATGCTATTGAATGTTGCTGCATATTCAGAACAACAAAAAAGAACCACAGCACACACACTGAGGTTTAGTGTAAAGGTGCACTAGTGCCACATGTGGCTAGAACATTGATAAAAACATCTCTGCCATACAACTGCCAGTCACTATTGTGCCCCTAGTGCCCTTTTGACTGGTTTCTTCCTTTGTCAAAGCTATCAGGATCCAGGCAGAAAAAGAAATTGAGTGTATTTCAATAGATCATCGCATTTTATCAAAATTCCTAGGCCTATTGGAAAGAAGTCCTTTGGGTAATCCAACCTTGCAAAGTGGTTTACATATGTTATACAAAATACTGCTGAGTGTATCTGGCCCTCCGGGAGTTGCTTTGCTACACTGTCTCTACCGTATCAGCTTCTCAACGCCATTGGGATCATTAAAATCCTTGGTCATTCTATCTTGTGGCTCAACCTCTGTTTTAGCAGGGTGGATAGCTCCTGTGGTGTGTTCCTGGGTTTAGGCGTTTTGACACTCACAATCACATTCCATGTCCCTGTCTCCTTTCCCGCTGTTTCGCATCTTCTCTTGCCTCTTCTTGTTCTTCTGTCGTCTTCCACATCTGAGTGAACCTGGTGTCTAACAGGAGAGAGGCTGCCCCATGGCTGTGAGCGCACCGAGATGCCAGAATAATGCAGATAAATATGTGGAGACAGAAAGATGCAGAAATGCTTCTCTTTCTCCATGAAGCTATCTCGAAAGAACATGCCTTGGGGTGGCTAAAAGACTGGCACATGTGGGAAGGCACACTCAGTTGAGTGCTGCTAACTGTTCACACAATAAGTCCATGCACAATTGTCTTACTTTTTATTGTAAAATGAGATGACTGATTCCCAACATCCTAAGGAATGTACCTACTGTAAAAGTACACTATATGACCAAAAGTCATTAACTTCTAATTATTGAGTTTAAGTGTTTCAGCTACACTTATTGGTGAGTGGTGTATAAAATCAATCACATAGGCATACCTTCTCTATAGATAAAATTTGGCATTAGAATGAATCATACCGAAGAAGTCAGTGACTTTAAAAATGGCACTGTCATAGGATGTTCAATTTGTGAAATTTCCGCTCAGCTAAAGAGCACACGTACAGCTTAAGATCACTATGTGCAATGTCAGTCATCGACTGGAGTCGTCTAGTGCACACTGGACTCTGGAGCAGTGGAAGTGTGTTTTCTGAAACAAAATTCAATGAACAAATTTTGGGTTTGCAGGATGGCATTCCATACATAATGAAATGCATATTGCCTACCGTAAAGTTTGGTGGGGAAAGGAATATAGTCTGGGGCTGTTTTTCAGGGTTTGGACTAGGCCCCTTATCTCCAGTGAAAGATAATGTTAATGCTACAGCATACAAAGTCATTTTATACAATATGCTTCCAACTTTGTGGCACCAGCTTGTGGAAGACCTTTGGAAGACATGGTTTGACGTGTTTGGTGTGGATCAACACACCAAGTGCGCCCTTCTCCACACATACATCATAGTAGTACCGTAGAAGTACCATAGGTTGAAAAAAAGACTTAAGTCCATCAAGTTCAACCCTTCTACCTATTCTTCCTGGATAAAGAAGGTGAATAAAACCCCTCATTTAAGCTGCTTTTCAGATTTTGCCATATAGGGGGTACAAAATTATTTCTTGACTCCAAAATGCAATCAGATTTCTCCTTGGATCAAGAAACTCTAAAAAGATGTTTATTCTATTATTTATAGCCCTGTAAGTTCTTTTTTGGGGAAAAAAATATCCAGAACCAATTTAAAGGTGTTCATTGTATTTGACAGCACCACCTCTCTTGGTAGTGATCTCTATACCTTTATTGCCCTCACTGTAAACAATCCTTTCCTTTGTTGTCTATGAAATCTTCGCTCTTCCAGTCTCAGAGGATGACCTAGTAATTGTCTGTTAATAATAGTACATTTATGCAACCAAACTACTCAATGACTATCTAAGCTGGCTAACAAAAGTGAAAAGTGAAGTGAAAATGTTACTTCAACTGCTGTTTATTATAATATCCTACTTTCATCAGGTTTTGTCTTGATGAAAGTTACAGTCCAAATCAGCCATAATGGCAAATGTTTCTTGACATGAGTAGGCCTTATAGAATATTATAAATATTAACTTTCTGCGGTGGCAGTCTGCATAACCAAAATACATAATGCACCCCTAAATAATAATTAAGCTAGGTTAGCCAGGGTTAATCTCTGTGTTGATGTGTGAAGGCGTAGGACCAGGTCCACGGCATCTCTAATGAGGCAGGTTTTTGTATGTGGGTGAGAGGGTGTTTGTACATATTTGTCCGTCTTTTGATAGTAAGCGAGGACATTTGTAGCGTGCAGCCCCCCTAGGGAGGGGGATCTGTCCCATCCTGCCACTTGCCACAAAACAAAGCATTTTCTTAGCCAAGATCTGAGGCAGCAGCACTTACAGATAGTGCTAATCCCTGCGGCTTTGATCAGATAACAGGCGAAAGGGGGGCATGATGCCGATGCTGATATGCACATGTCTTTTCTCGCTAGAGCCAACACAGTGACTTCAGCAGCATGCACTTTCTTTTGAAAGTCAAAAAATGAAAATACCCAGAAAGAGTAGCTGGCTGCTAAGAACAAATTGCAATAAACTTTCACAGGGAACGAGACTGCAAATAAGTGGACCAAGTATAGTGAAGGGTTTTTGGAATGCAATATTTGGCATGGTGCGGACATTTAGTAGTCCCCCCTGTTAATGGCTGTCTGCCATGCCAACACTGGGACAAATAGCAGTGGCAGAGAACAGATTAAAGAATGTATTCACTAAACTGAGTTTGCAGGTAGATTTAAACTCACCAACTTCATTATGCATTAGCGGGTTTCTCAGGAATAAAAGGCTAGATCTGCCCTACATAACACATCATGAAGTTGCATTGAAAAGCTTTAAGTGATAGCAACTTTCAATTTAGTAAAAAAACAAAATAGAATGTCAGAGTAATTCCATAAATAAGAAAATAAGCCTAATGTTTAGAATAAATTAAATAATTCACCACTAAACATAGTATTGCACACAGAGGAAAAAATATATGCCACAGATATGGCTGCCCGTGTGGCCCAAGCTTTTTTTTTTTAACTTTGTTGTATGTTAGTATTTGCCAGGTTTGGCAATGTAACTAGTCCCCAAAAAAACTTTAAATTGGACAGTAGAACATCAAAAAACAGTATATTAACATTTTTCTGTAGTTTTTAAAATATATTCAGTTACAGATTTACATTAACATTTCGTGTTATCACAACATAATATACCCCCCTCTCTCTAAATGGCCCATTTATTGTGTATACTTTTTAGTCTTTATTTTTCTTATTTGAATTTTAGTATGGTGCAAGCATCTTACATTTCACACAAATTATTACAATCATCACATGCTTACAGTGTATAAAGCATTGGTTAATTGTTCTATAAAATATCTGAGTCTATTGTTTGTCATGTCACAATGAGCTCCACAGCACTGACACAGAAACGTATTAAAAAATGAAAACATGGTCAAGAAAGGTGATTATTGCTCAGCTCCTTAATGTAAGGTGTATATATATATATATATACACACACACACACCGGTATATGGTAAGCTTGCAAGTTACCTAATGTAACAGTTCACCTGTGAGCACTGTGTAAATTGTTGGCGCTGAATAAATAAAACGGAATTGGATGGCGCTATATAAAACAATAAATAATAATATATAAACATTAGTAAATGTCTACCATCTAGTATGGAAGACTGTTTTAATTTAACATTAACCAGTTAGGTATACTTTTTCCACATCTTAGAAAAATATCCCAGTCTTCATACAAACCGCTAATATTTATGTTTATACACATTACCTTCACTCCCTGTCATTTTTCCAAATTAAAACACATTGTTCTTTTTCACCATTCAGACATCATTCCACTAGTTCCATTTTCTTTCTCTGCATACATTCAGACATCATTCCGCTAGTTCCATATTTTTCTCTACATATATTCTCCCGCTTCCACCTTTTCCTTATTTTTTTTTTCTCTCCGCTCTCATTTCTTCTATTTCTTCCCCCTGCTTTCCATCTCTCATCCAACCCCCCCTTTCCATGTTCAGCTTTCTCTCACTGAGCAGTAAAACTGATTAACCCCGGGTCACCCCCTCCCTCTTTCTCTCTCCCCATTGCTCCTGGCTCTTCTCTCCTCTGATTTACACGCTGTGTTCCACTCACCACATTTGCATATGGTTATTGCAATTTTTATTCTACACCAGGATTTAGATTTTAAAGGGACAGAAATAGAAGAGGAAATAAATGTACAACAGGGGGTGTCTGGGAATTTACTGCAATTACTCATCAATGTTGATAGCAAAAAAACAAACAAACAAAACAGGGGTTAACTGTAAACTGATGGGGTTGCAGATGTTGGGCAAATATACTGCAGATGGCAAAACAGTATCCTTTGTACTGGTGACGGTAAAAGAAAGGGATTAAAAAGTCATAACATTTACAACAAATCTATACTAAAATACAAATGATTTATACGTCCAGCAGGTAAATGGTTAACAAATACATGCTTGCTGATACAGAAGAATGATTAAGGTATAACATATTTTGGTAATCAGGTGTGTAATGCAATCAGCGCACATCTTACATCTTGGCTGCCTATTCTGTCATCCATCATGGGCAGTTTATATATATATATATATATATATATATATATTATATATATATATATATGTATACACACACACACATATCACTGAATCCATACAATGTTTGTCTCAAGTTGTAAATCAGAAAAAAAAGATGCTGCACAGAGGCACAAACTTCACAAGGCAAACTGAAGAGCCATTGCAGCAGGATGGCACATCTGGTGTGGTTGAAGATGTTCTAGGAAGAATCTGCTGTTCCCATTATGCATGGCCTAACACTCAAAGGGGTAATACAGGAGCTGACGCATTGTTAAACAGAAATAGTTGTATAATAAGTACTGGACAAATTACTAAAAAAAAAAAAAAAACCAGACCGACTGAATAGCATGGGACATAATGTCTGAAGACAAAGCATTGCAGGGAAGATGCAATGGGAAGCGGCTCAGAAGAAGACAATATCACAGCATGCAGGCAGTGTAGTGAGAAACTTGTGCGCTTATCAACGAATAACACAGCTGCAAATCTGTGAGGTGACACGTATAGGTGCTACAGGGTTAGAACAGTTGTGTCGGATGGCTGTGTGGCTAATTACAGGAATGGCACCTCTAGGTTTTGGGGTAGCGATGGCAGTATAGGTAGGTGGTGCACAGTGTACAGGTAGATGCAGAGATGGGGCGAGTAAGCTGTAATGATTGTCGGAAAAGCATAGTAACATTATGATCATTATGACACAATCCTGGTACAGCAGGATGATGTTGTAGCCATGGCAGTATTAAGTTATGTGCAATAATAGACAGGCGAGTTAGCGTAGGGTATTGTTAAAAAAGGAAACAACAGGATTTTGGGTCTGCAACTCCAGAGAAAATAATGAATATATATGAATATACAAATGTATTTACCACATATGGCTTGTCTCAGTGAGGTCACCCTATAGGTGAACGCTTAATGACAAGCCAAATGAGGTAAATAAATTCCTATACATCACTTTGTCTGGACATTATTTTCTCTGGAGGAGCGGACCCAAAGTCCTGTCGTTTTATTTTTGAAGTGTGCTCAGTGGTTGAAGCAACGCGGAAGCTTTGGATTACATGCGTTGTGAGGCGAGGAGAAAAGGTTTTCAGTTTCGAATTTTGAGCATAGTGTATTGCACAACACGGTTATATGTGTGAGTGCAAGAATAGCACATCCGTCAGAGCAGCCATCAGAAATGTTTGGGTCTGGCGACAACTTAGGCCTGTGCCTCTCCATTACTTTAAAATGTTTTATTTTTTTTTAAACAACAAAAACTTTCGCCTCTTGCAACCTGGCTGCTGCCGAACATAAGAAAAGAACTAAAAATGCTACTGATACATTTACCCATGGAGGACCATGTTAAGGAAGTAAAGCTCTCCTAACCCAATATCAATTAAAATCCTCCACATTGAATAACAAAACAGAGCTGTTGTGAGCCCCCAGATGAAGGCAGCGCTCATGTGCGTTTATGTTGACATGTATTACCGAGTGCTTGAGCTGGCGGCTGCCAGCAGGCCTATATATCATTATTCAAGGTAGCGGTGGAGCGAGTGGATATACTAGTATGGGACCGTGTAACAAAGCAGCAATAGCGGTAATAAGAGTGCTAGAATAACACCGTTAATTAATGCAGTCGTTATGGGGGATGTATCGAAGTACATTTACATGCAAGGTGCTCCTGGTATGGCAAACTACAAAACAGTGTCCATATGCAACTATGTCTTGGTGCAAGGAAAGCACGGAGATCACACAGCTGTTTCTGGGTCAGGAAGTGGCTAGGTTCCCTTTGTCACAGGTGGACTATGCAAAAATAGTAGAATATACTGCATCCCAGGAGGACATCACCTTTTGCCTGATTGCAGATGAGTTTGGAAAGAGTAAAGGGTCTCTTGAATGAGTCTTGCTCCAACCACCTCCCCAACCCAAGGGAGGGCTGCACACTGACAGGAGGCCAAAACCATTTAACATCTCATCAAGCAGCATGGCGGTCCGGCTGTCACCGTAGCAACGCAGAGGCTCAATTTCACAAATGTCACATTGCGTTAACATCTTCACACTGCCCCCAGCCCAGGGATTAACCCTTAGCAGCTACTTGTATGAGTAACCCATGTAGTTAGTCTGTGTTTTCCTATACCCAGAACTTCTCACACTAAACAAAATTTCTCCTCTTAAAGGAAGTGCTCCATAGCACTGGGATCCCCCTCTCACCACGATATATATTTCTTCAACACTGTATGTAGCTATCTCACTTGTAGCTCTCTGACCAGACAGAAACTAGATATTTTCTAAACACAACATTTTGTACCATATCTTTGTTTACGACCTATGAGGTCTCCTTATCCAGTAAAACAGAGCATCTTAACTTATGCTTTGGGAAGGTTATAATTACATTTACCACATCTGTCCAAAATTCATAAGCTCCTGTTCCTTCTTCTACAGTTAGGTTTTGTTATTTTTTCAATGTCCCGCTCTTTCTCTGAACACCCACACAAACATCGTATTTACCTGCAATTCTGTTTCTGCCAAGCATCTTTCTCATCTTCTTGCAGTAAATGTCCTAATTGTATTTGTTTCTTCCCTTTTCACCTCCAACCCCTAGTTCTACAATCTGACCTCACTTTCATTTCCCCAAATTCCATGTTATATTATTTTCTTAGTTTTACTCACTGTTCTTCTTTCAAAAGGTTTCACCCCATCAAACTTATTAAAAGAGGCATGAGTTTCCATCTCCACACTCTTTCACACTTTTCCCTCTTCCACCTCTTTTAACCAAGGTGCTCTCAATAAGATAGTTATCTCTCCTTCACTGATAACTTAAACTCTATGATTCTCAAACATTTTTTGTCACGACAGTGGTAGGAGTAGGACTCTGTAGCTGAGATACGAAACAACGGGAACAATTGGAACAGGCAAAATGATGAAGCAAGCCATGTCTGGAACCGGGAACATCAAAGCTGAACAACAAGCTGGAACCGACTCACAAACAAGCCAGGTCAGAATCAGTGCTGGAGTCAAATCACACAAAAAAGGAACGAGGTAGCTGGATAAGCCGGGTGAGAAATAAAACCAAGAGTGTCTAAGCCAAATCAGTAATCACAAATTCCAAGTCAAATACATCAAACTGATTCATAATAGAAATTCTCAGGAGCAACACAGAAGATACACCAACCAAGGGCAGTGTCAGGCTGCCAACTAAAGGTATAGACACATTACATCCATTTTCATCCGAGGTCAAGAACAATGGAGGAAGCAGTTCATCATGGGACAAGAATACTATATCAACAAAATCCATAGTTTTACTTTCTCATCAACCTAGCAGCATTATCTCTTCTTCCTTCATCTACTTTTTTACCCACATATTCCTCAACCAAGGATTTTGTTTCTTTTCCTATGATATAGTTTTCTGTCTACACCACAAAATCTCCCCCCCTTCACCAGTACCTAACATCCCCACCTGTTGTTCAACATACTCCATATCATCTCTTCGATATATATTATCTTCTCATATTCTCCACTCTGATTTGAGAATATTTTTACTCCTGTACTCTGCTTTCTCACTCAAACCTATCTTGCTCAAGCTTCACTTCTACCAGCCAAGATCTTGACTCTCCCAAGTTCCTCCGACAGAGCTCTCCTTCTCATTAATCCATCCTTGTATAAAAGTCACCTGCTTTGCTCACTTTCAGTACTTCCCTTGTTCCATTCCATTTCAACACTAGTCGTTCATCTCACTTTTAAAAGACAATGTAAAGTCCATCATTTTTTATGACTCTGGCATATTTAACCCTTTGGTCAGTATGATATTAGCTTACCAACATTTGCAGATACCTTCCCCTACACCCCGCAGACTCAATTCTGCCTTCTCTTTTGTGATGGTAGTGTCTTCCTCTCATCAAACATTTAGTGCTACTAAGCTTGCTTATTCTTTTCCTTGTCTTTTATACACTAGCCATTTTATTCCCACCACAGGACCTTTATAGTAACAGAAACAGGGACCATAAATATGGACAACAGGACTTTTAATTAAAACAATCAGAGGTTCAACAGCTCTCTTGGGGGGGGGTGTACTCCTTGGTTTAAATATGATTAATAGTCTTTTCTCACTGCGCATCAGGATGCTCTTGTACCTCCATAGATAGCTGGACCGGAATGGCCTGGGAATGCAATGACTCTCCTTGGTTTAAAAGTCAGTCAACGTTGCCTTTTCTGCCAGCAAAAGTCAAGCTTCCTTTGGTTCTGTGCTGTTAATAATTTTCATATACAACATTGTGATGTTCTTAACACAATACTCAATGAAACTGTAGATGTAACACTTTGAATACTAGCTGAACAGCCTTGTTGCAATGGATGTGCCTTCAAGCGTTGACTAGGGAAGCACAAGGTTTGATCCTCAAGTTTGTCCAGTGGTCTCAATTAGGTCTTCAGTTTCAAAAACTCTTGACAAACCACATGGTTACTCCATGAAACCATGCTATATACAACGTGTGAGGTTTGGGAAAACCTGATTGATAAGAAAACAAAAAAGGCAAACTTAGTTACGGCTGGAAATAATCTACAATGGCTACAGGTTGTTCATAACCAGCTGAGAAATACAGAACATGGATTTATAAATGCAGTAGTTGCTAAAAAAAAAAAGATATGGCAAAACCACATTAAAGGAGACACAAAGTACATATATTTATACAAATAAGAAACTGATGCTTACAAGAGATTTATACAGCAAGGGAAATGAAAGGGGATTTAGGTGTAGCAGCAGGAACAAGAGAAAGCAATGGGGGGCATATAACCTTAAAGGGGGTAATAAAAGCATCTATTAGCAGGGTACAGAGAACAAATAAAATAAATAATCAAGGAGCGGCAAGATATAGGGTTAATATGAAACAAGAGCATTAATCTAGAAAAGTATGGTTATCTAGAACAAAGGATGTGTGATTCAAAAGAAAAAGTCTTTAGAAGGGACTTGAGATTCTATGGATAGAGGAGATACAGAAGGAGAATCATGGTATCCAGAGGAGGGAGGCAGCACATGGAGTCAAGGGGGAGAGGAGCCCATCTGGCCACAGTGTTACACAGAGATTGCTGGTATTAAAGGTTCTCTCGGCTGAGTGGAATCAGGGGACGGCTGGTAATGAGATGACAAAACGCTGGCAGTCTGGGAGGAGCGGCTCGGTCACAGTGCTGCACACTCAGCTGGGTCATTTGTAAGTGTCAATCATACTGTGCCCATGGGGGGAGGAAGGGAGAAATCATCCTACCTCATCTGTCCCAGCCAACAGCCATGCCTGGACCAGAGTTTTCAACTACAGGCATCATGTACAACCTGTCAGCATGTATGTGTGCACATGGACACAGGGAAAACAAACACAGAAACACAAGTGCCTCTGTTTACATAACAAAAAATGATTTTGTACAGAAATAATAACACTCAAGTCCATTTGTAACGTCCTTTGAAGAATGTTACTCACAGAGCTAATTCTGGGTAACCCCTTACGGACCAAAGCATTTTGTGCACTTTAGCTATGTCTTTGCTCAAGCATGATCTCCCCTTTCCACATCAATATTGTTTTCTCTTCTTCAGAACAGTAGGGGCCTTTATTCGAAACCATATTCATACATATAAATATATAATATTTTGATATTGATTGACATTATTAATGTACAAAACAGGTGGATGAAAACCGAAAGATAATAACCCACATATTTCTTAATTTTTAACTTTTTAAAAAGAAGCTTTGTTTCTCTCTTTTCATGGCGTACTGATAACTGATCACAGTGATCAGGAAGCTGGGTTCTGCAGCTCTGCTTTCCTGACTCTACCTTGTATCAGTGGTAGGGCACATGACCATCAGAGGCCTCAGTGGGATCCGTGCAGAATCTGCAGGGTTTCTGTAACATTGTCTGATGTTCCACGCAGTGCCATCTGTGACCTCCCCAGAAATAAATGCCTGTTACACAGTTATTGTCAGATGAGAGCTGGTAATGCTGGTTCTTGCTGATAGAGGGGAGACCAATGCTTTCAGACAACTCCTCTGGACCAGACTCTGGATAGGCAAGTATAAGATTGGAGGACATTCTATGCTGTGCTCATGGCCACAAAGCACCATTCTGCATAGAATATCCTTTGTCATGAAGGGATTAATACACATGACCACTGATGGTACTTTTACAAATGATTATAGGGGATTTTTAGTCCATGCTACGTTTAAGAAATGTTCAATTACTTTTAAAGTTTTTTTAATGGTTAATTGAATGTGGCATGAACTGTATACAGATTAGGGAGTAATACGCTAGCAGATAGAGTAGCCCCTCTACACAGTATGACTCTTGCAAGTCACACCGTTACCAATATAAGCCGGTGAGAGGTATAGTACGTCTGGCCTACGCTTTGCAGTCTGTCGATAACCACATAGAGTAGAGGGTATGGAGCAGTATGTCAGTCACTGTTGTCTCAAGCTTATCAGATCTTGTGAGGGAGGATCTCTTACCATGTTATTCGTCTGGGTCATCCGGCTCCAGACTCTCCATAAAATCTTCCATCACCTCTGCCACTTTCCTCTTCTTCTTGGGAGATCCTGTTAAATGAAGATGGATAAATATGAGCATGGAAGGAGATAGATGCAGAACCCCTCTGCCTTACTAGAATTTACATTCACCAATGTTACGTATGAGTTAACTGGGTACAGGCAAAACATTTATTGCTTTTACAGCAATAAATATTTTTATTTAGAATGTATTTTTCTGAGCTAGCACTATATGCATCTGCAGCGAAACAAACCCATCACCGTGTTATCCGGCATGAAGGACTAGTGAACCTAACCTGATCAAGACTGCGTGTGTTTTAGATTGAAGGGTGATTTGTTCAGTGAACGCCACACCAATATTCCCCAAATCCCCGGGATTATTTCTCATTGTTGCCCTGCCGCCTTCTCCTGGGAAGTTCCTTCCTTTGAGGATGAAGTGGGAGGCCCCAACTGACTGACATGTTTACAGAATGCAGAAATCTAGTCAATACTAATTAACCTGCTAGGAGACACAGTTGCTGACAGAGTAAGAAAGGGAGGAGGGAGAAAATAGAGCGGGAGGAGAAAAAAAGCGCTGTATGAATAGCAAAGAAAAGAAAATCAGAAAAAAACAAACAAAAAACAAAGCGAATGGAGTAGCAAGGGCTAAGGGGAAAAAAATGCAAGTAAACAATGAGAATTTGCCCAGGGACAAATAAAATAAGGAAGGGGAGAAGTGAATCATAAGATCGGAATGGAGGGTACTGAAAAATAATAAGGAGAAAGAAAGGAGATCGAGATTTAAAAAAAAAAAATTGAGGAGCAGTTACATGAAGAAAGGGATAGGGTGAGATAGGACATTTTGTCTGTACGTCATAGCGGGCCAACCATAACGTTCTGGTAAGTCAGTCTAGTTCACCTGCAACTCTTGGTTTAGTGGGGGAAAAAAAAAAAAAAGATTACGAGGATGATATGAGAATAAGACAGGAAAATGTTAGGGAAAGGATAAGGAGTATGGAACTGGGATCAAGAATGAGGAGGAGAAGGCAAAAAAGAATACAGGAATTGAAGCAAAAAAACTGGGTTGATGCAGCTATGTGTATATGAATTACAAAAATACAAAATTGATTCCAAAAGCTAATACTTGGATAATACTGTTATATTTATAACAGCGGTGTAGGCTATTATTAAAAAAATGTTTAGATTGTAAAACAAGAACTCCATAAATGTTTTTTTTTTAATTATAAACAATAGGAATCAATTTGCCCTTCAAACTGTATGACATTTTAAGAATTCATAATAAAACACACACACAAATTCGGTGGGGGAGAAACTTCTTGTGTGTGCTCACCATGATATTGTTCTGCTGTCTTCCTCCTCAGCGTTTCCACGCTTTCCTCTGCTTCTGCCCACTCCAGAACAAGCCTGCGTCCATACAGATGGGTACTGTGACACAAAGCGCTGAATGCTCTCTGTTGGGACAAAGGATATTAGAGATATCTCATGATAGAGATCCAGCTGAAAATGTTAAAAAAAAAAAAATAATAAAAAAAAATGAAGGCAATATAAAGAAAACAGATCACGCCTATTTGGATACAATAGTAGTTATGTATCTACCAAGAACTCCTTTGTGTGCTAACTTTCCCCTCCAAATACAAAGCAACCCCGTCTGCATATTTTTATGTTAATGTATTTAATTACTGTGGAGATCTCTTTGTACGCCGCTGAATTTAATGTTAGCATTAAATGGATGGATGTAGTGGTCCCAAGTGTGGCCATCCTATTTTGTACATATGGACAATAGAAATGGTTATTATAATCTTGATCTGGAGAAATCTGAAATTCAACCTTGGAGAATTTTCATATAACTAATAATTTCACTCATTGACCCGCAATGTTTAATCTATATGAGGTTCAGTTTGACCTGTAAATGCTGGGTAATTTTAATCAGTACCAAAAACTATATCAGCAAAAGTGGGTCATTTTACATGGCTGGATGTTCAGTGCCACTTGACATATCTTACTTTCAAATGCATTCATGGAATTATTCTCTAGTACATTAGATAGACCTTATCACAGCCTAGCTTTGAAGGAAGACACCTATGAACCCTATAGGGTTTTAACAGATTTGTCACCTTTCCTAGCACTGTCCTGGTATGGGTGAGATTGACTACGGTACAATAAGCACATTTGTAAAATATCTATTAATGGGATCTTCCAATTTCACTAGATTTGATGCTTTATGATCGAGGTCCTTAGACTTAAGGTCAGAAAGCCCCTAAAAAAATACATCCGTACCCATGCAAATACAGACCATCCGCATGCCAATTGGTGTACACAAAGGTGTATGTCTATGGTTAAGGAGAGCATCATGGGAGGTGTCCTTTGCAAAAGCCACACAGCCATGGATTTGCTACCCATGACACAATGGATTAAAATAGAATAATTATAGGGTTAAACAACTATTAGTATAGATTTATCTAAAGATCCACAATTTGGTGATAATGCCGTTTTTATTACAGTTTAACTTTAATGGTTGTTGCCATACCAACCTTTCTTGTTTTTTGGTACATCAGCCATGTTGTATTTTTGTACCAATTACTATCGAAAACGCATTTACCGCAAGGAAAATGTATTGGAATGGAAAAAGGGGCAGCTTTTCCCCATCTCTCTCTTTTTGTACAGCATGACTTACAAGCATGGTTTTCTATTTTACTTGGGTCACACCGGGTTGACTAAGCTTGCTAGAGGTGGGATAACGGCTAGAGACGAGAGAAGAGGCTGAGAGACAGTCTGAGCCAAATATTACGAGACGTGAGAAAGTAAGAGGCTGTAATTGGAAAATCTAGTGCAACATAAATAGCATCTAAACATCACCCCCCGCGCCTGTTTATTTACACAGATGCATCACTTGTTAATTGAGAAACAGGCAGTGTGAAAACAGCTATTTAAAAAAGGGGGAGGATGCAAACACCGTACCCACGTCTAGAAGACAACTAAAGAGGGGCAGGAAAGAAGCACTTGGCTGAAGGTGAAATGCAGCGTATTTAAAATTGGAAATAAATGGGAAAGAGTGAAGTTTGTGAAAGACTAAAGTACAAGGGCACTGGGACGGAGATACAAGTATTGGGGGGGGAAGACATTGGATTGTTATAGGGTACGTAAAGGAGGCTAAAAAGAGAATGAGATTCCTTCTACGATGTGTTTCCAGCAAATGGAATCTGTTAAGATGTCCTAACCAGTAATCAAAGCTGTATTAGAGATAAGGAAGAATAGAGAAAATACGCGACAACGATGTGAGACGGGAGATGTCCTATGAACATACCATTTTCCGGTACTGAAGTAAACTATTACTTAACAAAATGCGGAGGAGAAACAAACGATGGGGGATACATAGAGTTTGGACACGGTGGTTGTTGGGTCACAGATTTCTGCTCTCACCTTGGCATCTTGTTTGGTTACAAAATCCACAAAGCCAAAACCACGATGATTGCCAGTGCCAGCCATTTTCCTGGGTAGGCGAACGGTCTTCAGCTCACCAAACGTGCTGTGGACAGTTCAAAAGTCAGTTTGGAAACTCATATTTACTTCCCTTAGGGCAGCTAGATTATATAAACTGGCAATGAAACCGAGTGAAAGCTTTCTGGCACAATATCGATACCCCATATTTTAAACGCCCTATCTCCCACCACATTGGTCTTTCTAAATCTTTTACGCATGGTTCTTACTGCAGGCTGTAATCCTGTTACACGAAAATAACAGAACAAATGCAATAAATCCTCACTGGAATGTTTTTCTTACTAGAAAAGTCATCTGTCCCCAAGATATTAAATCTTCTGGATCCCGGTGCCCATGTTCCCCTCCTAGTCTCCCCTGGCTTTCCATAACCTCTCCCCACGATACTGTCAAAAAAAAGTGTTGAGTGTGTGCAATATGTCTTCACTGCACACCAAGGACACGCAGAACAACAAAGAGAGTCAAGCGTGAAATGCTCTCTGTGTTGGCAAACACAGTGACATTAGCAAAGGCACAAGGTCACGCAATACCTTATTGGAAGGGATAAGTTTACACACGGTATAACAAACACATATATTCACACTTAGACATTCACAACAGAAGTCACAATAGCCTGGTGTGGGTAACGTTGCACACAGCTTGATGCAACAGCTTGAATTCATCACATGCTACCTTAAAGCAAAAATCTAGCAATACATATCATGCAATGCCATAAACGTAATGAGCTTTATGCCAGTGCAAGAGCTCCCCCTGTTGATCACATACAGTTACAGCAATTCACTACGGAAAGGAAATTCGGTAAAGATGATACCTTTATTGGCTAACTGAAGTATAATGGATTGCAAGCTTTTCAGGTGTAATGGGTTCTCTATTTCTACGGCTAACATGGTACAACTTTATAGCAATTTACTATAACAGCAATATTGAAGGTTACAAGGTGTAATGGTGCTCACCTGAACAGCTCTCGGATCTCACGAACAGAGGCCTGGAAAGGCACATTGCGCACCAGAATCTTAGAACTTTGCTGCTTCTTGGAAATCTGCTTCTTACGCTCTGTAGTTGTCCCAGGTCTGTGGAAGTGGAAATAAAGCACTTGAAAATGTGTCCTGTCTTCTCGCCAGCATTTATTCCATTTTTTTTTCTTAAGTATTCTGTACGCACCTTTGCCCCAATAAAGATTCTTGGATTTAATAAGCAGATCATGTTTTAATCAATTTAGTTATGAGAATACCCAAATACTCCCAAGTAAGCTGCATTTTTTTGCTGGTCTGGACCGCAATACTGACCTCGGCTATTCCGCAGTTGGAGTAGCAGAGGACTATCCTGTAGTACTGAAAATCCACACCTCAGTGTAACACTACAGAAATCTAATATTCCAGATCTCCCACTGCGCTTAATAGTAGACTAGACACTGTATTAAATATCATCAATATATAAAAGAATAGATGAGACGTAAGAGAATACAATCTCTCTGTGTATTAATACCTTTAAAAATGTATGTGAATAAGCCAATACCAAATAAAAAACACAAGAATTTGAAAGAGAAAATAAAACAAAATGAGAAATATCTCAAATTAAACATCAATATTAGCAATGCACTACTAGTCCAGCATAATTCACATATATTAAATATTAAAATGTTATTAGCCATTTAAAGATTCTTCATCCATTACAGAAAAAAAACAGTGTGTGCTGTATAAAAGTGTCACACTAATCCGCACACTAATATTCAAACTCACATAAACACACAAACCTTTTAAATATGTTCTTTCTGTAGGTCTAATTGTTATGTACTAATTGCCATAATGTTTTTCCATTGTACAGCATTTTAAGGGATTTTCATATGAACCAACTCACAATGACAGTTCCAAGGTTTAACAGATTTGTTTATATTCCTTCTGAAGCCTCACAGAAAGGTAGATCTACACTCACCTAGTTGCTCTTTCAGATAGTTTGACCTCCAGTTGGTGTCCATCCAAGGTCAGATGCTAAGTCGAGAAAATAAACGTGAAACACCAGTCCCATGTCAGTAATAGAAATTGGAATTGTTATTTTACTGGATGCATATATTTAATAATTTCCCTTACTTCTAGGATACGGAACAAAATATACAGGCATGTCCCAAAAACATTCACTGAGAAGCACCGACAAATACACAACTTGGCCTGTCCGGCCAGTTCTGTCTATACCATGCCTTCTTAAAATGTTCACACTATGACCGACTCTTAAATAATAATAAAAACAGAAATATGTCCACGGTAAAGGACAAACACATAGTACATGTTTATTTTTTATTTTTTTTATTATAAAACGTACAAAAATACATGTATAAATAAGCACATGACAAATTTACATGCCTAAATACATATAAAATACAAAAACAAACATTCAAAGAAATTGTATATTATTTATATTAATTCCTTTTCTATGTATACTTCCAAAATGTAATTATTATTAATAGTACATGTTTAACACTGGGGAGAAAACGGAGAAGGAGATATGAGAACTGCATTTTCAACTATATTCAAGTATTGAGGCTTCATAAAATGAAACAACGGCATTATACCTCTGGGGCTGCCCTAGGCCCAACCTATTAAAAAGACATACAGTGCCCTTTAAGACACAAAAGTGCTGGGATACGACTTCATATCTGGATGAGCCGTGTCTTAAAGGCAGAGCCATTTAATGCAGTCAGGGGAGGCTGTGCTGAGTTGGTACAGCCTCAATAGTGTAAAAAGGTTGGTTGGGGAGATGAAAGATCTCCCTTGAAATCCAGACCATTGTGCATGGGGGGAACTGGGGGGGTTTGATTGCCCAAGAGGCCCCTCTCTGTCTTGTAGCAAGGCGCCTTGAACCTGACAGCCTAGTCGGCCTAGGCCAGGATACATCACCGCCTCTTATCTTACAGAAGGTGAAAAAGAAGCATTTTTCTCGTAAATTAAAATATTATATAATAAATATTTACATGGAATTCATGTTGGGTTTCTATAGTGCTCTGTTAATAGTGAACACATACCTGCAGTTGCCGCAGGGCTTTCTGAGCTTGTTCTGGCTTTCTGTACTCAACAAATCCAAACCCCATAGACAGAAGGGACCCTGAGAAGAGCAGAAAGACACATACTATGATATAGCATACAGATAATTTGTACAATGTGTAACATACAGTTAAATCCAGGTGGAAGATGGCAGCAAAAAGTCTTTAAGCACATATACATATCTTACCTGATTTGTCCTTCTTTCTAGATATGCTGCAGCTTTTCACAGTCCCGACTTTGGAGAAGGCCTGTTGGCAGATACCCAAGTGTTAACGAAAAAATGTTGATAAACAAAGGATTTATTTTTTATTGAAATATGCACAATATATTGTAAACCACACTACTGACTTTAGTTACTACTCACTTTAGATCATAAATTCCACTTGAGTGACTACTTTGCTTAGTTTTTTAGTTTTAAAGCTATATTGTTGTCGAAGATAAAATAACCTGATTACAAACAACATTTTCTTTGTTTACTCAACATATTTTCCACTTACAATTCCATTGATTCTTTTTTAAAATTGTGACGTTTCATAAGTATAAGTATGCAATTCTAGTTCTATGCAACCACAATCACATTGCGTCTCCAGGAGTGCTTGGAATTTAAATTAAATACAATGCGTGCTCTGCTGGCACCAAGGTTACTCTGGTTCTACAGCACATTACCTGTCTAAAGGCCTGCAGAATCTAACAAGTCAGCATCACAGACAAAGACACTGTAAAGTCAATGCATCACCGTTGTGCAATAGAGTAATATGTAACCCCCACTTTATATCACCAAATTCTCTACCTGTTGTAGGGCTTCCTCGTTGGTACTGAAGTTCAGGTTTTTGATGAATAAAGTACAACCAGGAAGCGTCTCTTCCTCCTCCTCTTCGTCATCCTCTTCTTCATCTTCCTTTGACTTCTGGTTTTCCTGTGGCTGGCTTTCTACTCCCTCTGCAGAAAATAAAAATATCTGGAATTAAGCTAGTTTTTAGAAACTGCAAGTTAACGGATACTTTGTAGCATTAACGGAGAACTATTCACCGTAGGTTAATAATTTACCAGAGTAAGGCAATTCATTTTTTGCGATCTCCGCAATCCCAAGCATAGAAGGGGACAGAATGTTTGCGTGTAGGTGCAGAGGCACTAATAGATAAAAAGCCCTCACCTGTCTCTGCCTTCTCTGGTTCTGCCTCTTCTACTGCTTCAACTCTCTTCTGGGCAGGAGGGCTGCTGAAAATATTCATGGGAGCCCACTCTAGATAAAGCGGCACATGCTGGAACTGGAAATAAGAGCAAGAAATACAGTCTTAGGCATAAAAATGTACACAACCACAAAAGAACACACACGCCTTAAGAGAGGAGATGAAGAAGAAAAGGGACAGTACTACTACTACTACAAACGATGGCTAAAACGGGAATATGTAAAAAAAAGAAAAAAAAAAAAAGAATTAGGACGCAACGTAACGCAGCTTAACCAGTGCAGCACATGGTCATGGTCATGTCAATAGAAGTGCTAGTGTAACCTTAGCAGATCTGTTATTTGATCCCTACCTTTAAAGGTTTCATTATGTAAAAGCAACACAGAAACTGTTTTCATTTTCTGTTGTAAACTCATATTAATGCCTGGTTTGGATGCATAATTCCCAGAAAAATGTATAAAAGGCTAAATATTACATCGTTCAATAATTATTTCCAGGAATGGTTTGGGCAATCAACAACTCTCTCTTCCTACAGGTTGATCAAGATGTAATCTAAGCATTGCATAACAGATATTGTATGTTTAATATTGTACGGAACTTTGAATTGTCCTGGCTAAATACTATGCAACCAAATAACATTTAAGTCTAGGCTAAGGTCTAAGCTCACCTTGCTGTATGCTAGTTTGGTGAATGCTCGTTTGGCTTCTGTTGGCTCAAGGTACTCCACAATGGCAGTGATCCCACCTTCTGGAAGCAGTACCCGGCCCAGGTCCCCAAACCGTCCAAAAACCTCCTGTAGTTCTGCAACCTGGGTTGAAGCCGGGAGATTCTTAACAAGGATCACTGTCTTGCTGCGTGTCCCTGCTGCCTGAGGAGGCAAAGAAAGTGTTGTAAGGAGTCAGCGCTAAACAAGAAAAGTACTCCCGGTAATTGGAAAAGTACAGGAACTAAACTGCACCAATACACAAAGACAGATGTGACAAATATAATTTCAGGTTACCAAAACCACTGTGTCCTTGTTTAGATTTTGCCCTGGGAAAATGCCCTTAGAGCATTCATTGGTCTTTACCTGACTGAAGGAATCCAGACTGACTCCATTTTCAATTAGAAATTTCCGCATGTCCTGAACCAGCTGGGTCTCTCCTAATGCAACTCTGACAGCCATGCTGCCTTTCCCTTCCTATAAAGACAGACACAAGAAGACAACACATGCATGAAAGATTATGGCAACTGAACATTTAACATTATACACATTTGACACCACACAGGTCCAGTGTCCTGGTGCCTTCAGAAAGCATTTTTCAGTAGTCATAAACATGGACAGGCATTGGCACTCACATGATCCAACACTTGGCTTTTGCTTGTGTTGTACTTTTGGGCGATCACATCAGCTACTGCGCTTGTACCCATGAAGAGGGTATTCCAGTTGTGAGAGCTAAGAGAGTGATTTAGGAGAGAGTGAGTCTTAAAGATGAAGGCTTTCCATTTGAAAAGTTTTTGACTAATTGCCTGTGTGAGGCTATAATGCTCAGAAACCATCAGATTATCTTATATGAGTATATCAAACAAGCACGGCTTTTCTGCATGATGATGGCAAATGTACCTCAACTAAAACATTCTGGAACATAAATACTTGATTATGATTTCAAGAAAAGTATAATAATAAAAATAAATGTGTATTTTTTTTTTAAATGACACTGTGCAGCTTATACATGTTCCATGACATGGCTTAGTTAAGATGCGCTGACAGTAATCTATATATTACTATGGGCCTTAAAATGCTTTATACACTATGCAAACAAATTTACATAAATGGTAATTTCAGGCAACCATAACCAACATTGGAGTAAAATACTTTCTGCAATATCAGCCAATACAATTGTAGGCAAGCCGGTAATATGCATGTTTAACTGTTCATTAATATAGGATAATAATGGTGCAAAACTAATGTTTTATTGTTCTGTGGCTGTAGGTAAAGGAACTCTTTAAGCATTAATGCAAGGACTCGCACTGCTGGCTGTGCCAATTTGCTGCCGGTACCTTGCACTGTTGGCCTTGTCCTTTAGGGCTTTCTGTTTCTTGTATGCAGAGGGGTCTGCTGCTGCTTCACCTTCATCCTCTTTTTTCGCAGTTGAAGGTAAGACATGCAGCATCCTGCCCTGGGGGGGTGAGATTAAGCACTGATCAACGTGCAAATCCATCTAATTCATTCTTGTTTACCTGGAGCCTCAATCTGTCGACTGTTATATTATAGAAAACTATATACAGTGAACATAATGGGTTAAGGAAATACATTTACCAAAATAACACAAACAATGAAGCATTAGTTACATAATAACAGCAATGCATGCTAAATGTATCAGTAGTGCTATTATACAGAGGGGTAATTCAAGTCTCTAAGTAATTCAAGTCTCTAAGCGTATCATATTTATCCAGCAGATGGCACTATAGAGTTTAAGTCCTCTATACATTGTAAAGTAATACAGACGGGTAAAACATACATTGGTTCTGTAAATATGATGTGGGTTATTAATTTATGTATGATAGAGGCAAATCAAGAGTGACATAACATAAGGAAATGAACATATAAGCTTGTTGGGTACAATTGTAATGACACATTTATGAAGTATACATGTTATTATGCAATATTATGTTATTTTTTTGCCCGCATCAGCAGGGTATTCTGACCTACCTGGAAGATTTGTCCATCTACCTCAGCGTAAGCCTTTACTGCATGTTCTGTGATAAGGAAAGTGACAAAAGCAAATCCCTTTGGCTTCTTGGTTAAGCGGTCAATGGGGAAATGGATCTCAGAAATAGGACCTATCAGGTAAATAAAATGGAACAAAAAAAATTAAGTGAGGAAAAAAAAGCATTTCCCAGTTGTCACAAATTGAATTTAAGGGAAATCCTGGACATTTCCTGCAATATTGCAGACACAAATGTTTCGTTTCTTGTAATGCTATACATCTATATAGTATCCACTGTTACAGAGAGCTGTATTAGTATGGCACAGCCTGTTTTTAATGATGTAAAGAGGGTACAATGGAAGCACAAGACCAATCATTGTATAATTTCCAAACTGGCTATTAAAAGAACAAAAAAATTATTTATAGTCCATAAAGTGGAACTTTTCATATTCTTATGACAGGTGCACTTGGAACGCTAACAGACCAAAGCACTATTAAATCACAGCCTATTCCTTGCTAAAAACTACCGTATTTGGAGAACAGCTTCTCCAGGTCATCTTCAGTGCAGCTATATGGAAGGTTTCTGACAAAGAGTCTCCCTGACTCAGACACATCCTCTTGTTCCTCTGCATCCTTTCCTTTCTGCTCCCACGGTCTGTTCTGGACCTTAGCAGGCAGCTGTGGTCTTTCTGGACGTTCATCTCGGAAAACTTCAATGTATCGGCCACCTGAAAACAATTTAAGGTTTGAAGCAAGTGCTCGTTGTTGTAGTAATGTTGGAGGTCTTTAAGCGACAGAGAACGAAACTTAAAGAATTATAACACGAAAAGTATAACCTACACTTATAGCATAAGACTTTTCAGAGATAAAGGCTGTATGGAATGAAGTTTGATATAATGTCATGCCAGTATCCACAAGGCTTATTTCGACCATATTCAGAACAAAAGCCAATTTCACAGTGAAGCAGGCTGGTGGCATACATTACTTGGATATGCATTATCTCTGTGGATATAATCATAGGCGAGACGGTCTTTAAATTAACCTTTAATTTGAGCTACCCGAGAAAGCTTTAATCATACAAATAGTCCTTAACAACTGTGATTGGCTATTTGCATTCTCGCTGGCAGGTCTACAGCCCCCCCCCCGCCTTATAACAGGCACAACTGTGAAAAGGCGAGTCACTAATCTCCACACCAGCCCATTAACCCTAAGGAGGACCATGCAGAGTCAGCACTGCCTCGGTAGTTCACATCGGCCCAAGGCCACACGTCCTTCAAAGGTAAAACGCCATTATATGACATCGCAGGTAGGCGATTAGCAGTGACGAGGGCAGCGCAGAGAGGGTGGCCCTGGATGAGGCCTAGGGCAGTGTCGAAGGCAAATACACCACTTTGTGGAGATGCCTCTTTATCAGTTCTATGAACTAGGTAGCACCCCGGTCTGATTCCCTACTGCATCCCAGCTCACCATCCTTACCCATGTAATCCTTGTTCTTTTTTAGAGCTTTCTGTACCTCCTCTTCACTAGAAAAATCCACAAAGACATATCCTGGAAGAGAAATGAACATGGAGACATAGGTAAACTGGAAACTTTTAATTTTAGTTGTTTAAAGCTAACAAAAAGTAAAAAAATAAAGACAAAACAGGTCATATAACATATAACATACAATAAAACTTCCATTATTTTTAAATTACAAACTGTGGTTTTGATTGTAATACTACTCACAAACAATAAGTTTTCTGCACTCACAATGGACATAAGATCAATGAAAAATATTAATCAAAAAAGATTAAAGGGTTTATTTCTGGGTAACAAACAGACTAAATATGCAATAAATCCAAAATAACTATAAATCAGAAAGATCAATAAGTTCCTCAATGATAAATGTTCATCTATAACAATTACTTAAAGTCCACCTCATGGAAATTGATACATGTAACAGAACTAATATTATCAAATCAAATTTCCTGCACTGAAGTTCTCTCTTCACTCACCCTTACAAAATGCAGCCTGAACCTATCAACAACAATTATAATCTTAATGACGTGGGGAGATATAATCATGAGAGATCTCATTCCCCAGAGCACACATAGTAAATTGATATATTCCATGGTGATTGCACTACTTTTACCATATTGTGCGGAATTCATTCCAAAAATAACTCCTATAACCTTCCCAAGGTTTTGAGACAACAGCATCTCAGTGTTTAGTGATCCTCATTATTAGATTAGTGAGCGAAATCCTGCAGCGCTATGGTGAACATACCTAGTGTGAGGATTCAGAAAAGGTAGTTCATTTAAATGGTGTTTTCGTGAACATCTTTATTAACCATAACAACGGACTCCTAGTGACCTGGATTTACCCACAGGTTTGTCCTCCCCAGTTTAGACGTGAGCATACCTGTTTTATTTCCATGAGTATTCCGTACAATGCGAATGGCTGCTGGCTTCAGCGGCACAAGGAACTCTTTGACATTTTGCTGGGAAGATAATTTAGTCACTTGAACAGTAAGAAATAGAAACTTATAAAGAAGATAGATCTTAATATTTATGACAGGTGTATTCCCATTCACAAGCTCTTCTAGTTTAAAGTGCAGGAAGTGACTTTGGTCTAAACAAAAACTACAGAGACAAGATTTTTTGTCGAAAGGCATCAATATGAAGACTTTGTCATTGACTCATACATTATTAGAATATAGAGTACCCCAGACAATTATTGCCAACAGTGCAAGTAATCAGGGAAACCCCCATCACATAAGGAGACAGCTAACTAAGGCAGATGCCAGAGATAAAGTTTGCCAAGGAAACCACAAAATGCCAGAAATCCTATGGCCGACCCTGCCTATGTTTGCCGAGAACGATATGCCAAAGTTATTTATGTAGCTCTCTGGGCTGACGTGGAAAGAACCACTCTACTAAGTGTTCCTTGCTGTAGAGTAATAACCGCCATGGGATATTACAAGGTTCTTCTTGTTAATTATTTTTTCCACTCAGCAACACTCACTTCTATGACGTTGAATGGTGCGCCTCTCAGTTTGACAGTGTAAGGAGTTGTTGGTTCATTTTCCACAGCCGGCTTCTGAAAAAGCAACATGTACCCAGTTTATATAGCTCCAATATATCTCCAATATTAATCTCTGAAATTTTACAATGTGTTTGCTTTGAAAATACATTTTTATATACAAATCTATGCTAAACCATAGAGCTACATTTAGAATGTACCTCTTTTTTTGCTGGTCTGCTCTTCTCTTTGGCCTTTCCAACAGACATCTCCTGTTCTGCAGCTTCCTCTGGTCCTTTTGGTACTGTCTCTTCTTCTTCACCCTCCTCTTCCTCCCCAGATGAAGCCACATTAGATTCCTTCACTACCTTGGACTTAAGGTAGTCCATGTCGGAAATCTCTGACTGCAGAGCAAGCTTTTCCACGGTGTCTTCTTACATCCAACAAACAAAATACATTTGTATTATTATTAAGAGAATATTCAAATGATATTTTCAGCGTCAGAGGAGCCTGCAACATGGCACACTGAACACATCATTGGGTTTAAGCTGTCAAACTGCTGGTAATCCCTTATCATAAGAACACACAAAATAATTTTGTCTTTTTCACTTGAACATTAATACAAAAATGACTTCTGTTATATTATGTTGTGCACGAGAGAAGCTCATTGTGTTCTGAATTGCTGCCTTACCTAGGATTTTTTCAAATAATTGCTTTCCGGTAAAGATTAAACAGGTACCTTTTAGTAGGTAAAAAAAAAAACTACTTCACCCGAGTATAAGCTAAGGTGCAACTGAAAAACCATGCAATGTGTGGAGTACATTCTTCTGTTGTGTGTGCATTAATGAAGAGCCCTTAATTATACTTCCCAGTGACAGGAACCAATAATACTGTCAAAGGAAGGCATCACAATATATATATATATATATAGTATATAGATATATCTATATATATATATATACACAAGTTATAGAAAATTTAAAATCCTCACTTATACATATACAATGTCTTCATATGAGAAGCTATCCTATTGAATTTGTTGCACACAGCATTATGATTTATACTTTGTAGCAAAAAGATTTTATATATATAATATATTATAACAACACCATTCACACACACTGTACAATGGTAAATACATATTGAATGTATACTTGTGGATTCTGTGGCATCTTCTTCACTTCCATCCTCATCCTCAGTCAGGTCCTGCTCAGACTCAGAGTCGAAGTTCAGGTAATCATCCTTTGACCTGCTTTTCACAGTACTAACGTTAATGTCCTGGGAATCATTGGTCCAGGTGGCTGTTTTGTTTCTGCTCTGGTGCACGGATAGAAACTCTTTGAAGCCGCTGTCTTTCTCAAGCTGCCAAGACGTAATAATGTATAAGGCACAAGTTGATAGTTAGGGAACAATATGAAAAACAGGAGCTCAAACAAAGGCTTTTCTGCCTTCAACAGCAATTTGTACAAAAGCTCTTACACAATCAAATTACAAAACTTTTGCTTATCAGGGATTAACGCTTGATACACAGGAACAGAAGAGTGCAACTGAACAGTATCGTTAACTGTCTCTCAACTAAAGATCTTAATCAAAAGAACATCCAAACCGCCTCCATAGAGTAATAACATGTCACACAAAATACATTAGTTTCAATGATATCTAAAATAAAATATCTTATGTACATTTCGAGTCTATTCTACTGAAAAGAGACATTTAAAGCATAAAATTACCACACACATGGCTAAAAGACTGTAAATTTAACAATCTTTGGTGCAAAAAATGGAAACAGACTGAAGTTTAGATGGGTCCCCCAAGAACAATAATGAGCAGGTCAAAATCTGTAACAATGGCATCGTAGTGAAAAGGATAGATTGCTAGAGCAGAGCACAGGGAATCTACAAGAATGCCCCAAAGGTTTTTTATGTTCCATTGATTAATAGTTTTTTTTTTGGGGGGGGGTTTTTGCTGGGGACACCTCACTTTTGTGAGAAAATGCCCAGATTAAAAAATATTATATTCTATGAACTAATGGTTAAAAAGTGTCACATGTTTCACAAAAAAAAGAAAAACATTTAACCAGTTCTAACACAAAAGAGCGGTTCATAATTTAGCCAGTATAGTCTCTTCTATAAAACATTGTTTTTTCCTAAAATAAGAGATAAAATTATACAAATTCAGTAACTTCTACTTACTTCTTCCAGTTCTGAATTCTTCTTCTTTTTGGGCTGGAGAAATAACCACATTTTGTTAATTGTAAAGATTATCGTAATATCAACATAATTTAAACAATAAGGGATTAATATAAATAACGGATGAGCGTAAAATAAACATACTACTTTTAAAGATAGTAGTATAGAGGACACCAATATACAAGGGTTACAAAGGAGCAATAAGTACAAAACCAGACAGAAGGCAGACCAACTAAAGATCTGTTCAGGTTTGCATGAATCTAGATAGAAAAATTAACCAGTGCAGCAGGTGCCCAACATTAAAAGGCTTACACAAGCTATAACAGAAAAAAAGTATTAGGGAGGTTATGTATTAAAGAATGATTGTTGTATAAAGTGGTATAATGAGAGCACTCAGCAGCAATGTTTTATCAGTTACTATAGTTATTACACAAGAAAAATGACACAAAAGTTTACCTTTGCTGCCCATTTACTGTAAAACACTGCCCTGTTAAGGTAGGCAGAGCCACTCTGATGGACACAGCAAGTAAATGTAATATTAGTAAGATGTGATAAAATGTTGTAATGCCCCCCAAAATGGCTTTTGAAAAATAACCAAGGAGTGAGAAACTTGAGTTGTTATAATGAACTTTGACTTACTGCCTTGGTATCAGTAGATTTGGTATTTTTAGATTCTTGGCCTTTCGTATCTTTCACTTCTTTCTGGGAGTACTTGCTCCAGGCTTTGGGCTTGGCAGGATCACCAAATGATTTACACAATTCCACCTTAGGAGGACAAGACAGAAACAATCAGAAAGGACTGTGGACACTCAACTATGAGTATGGCAGCATAAAAGACTATTCTCACTCACTGTGACTCGGGATGTGTCAATATAGCTCTTTTGGAAATGGCTAAGAGCTGCTTTGGCCTCATCTTCTGATCCAAAGCCAACAAAACCAAATTTCCGGAATTTGCCATCTTTGGTGTATTTCAGGCTACAGTCTGTAAGAGTCCCAAATGCAGAAAAAAGTTCTCGAAATCGATCTTCTTTTATCTAAAAGGAAAGGTAACAATTAGGACACTGTGGGGATACAGAACATATGTGAAATTTTCATCTACCCACCCTCATTTTTAAGTCCAACAACTGTGAAAAGCAACTGAATCTGATCAGCTGGAACACTCTGAACTCAACTCCCTACCATATAGGAAAACTTGGCAGCTTCATGGGTCATTTAGCTAGTAGGGCGTACCGTCATTAAGGTCTATTCAATGTTAGCTAGCAAAGTACATGCCACGGATGGTGTATAAGACATGGTATGTGTAGGACCTTAGAAACCCTTGGGCCAACCACGTCTCCATTAATAATTTCAAGCACTGCACTTTCTTTTTTGTCCTTTCTACTAAAAAAAAAAAAACCTGTAAAATACATAGCCAATACTCATAATACATTACTTTTCTAATATAAATAAAAATTCAAATATTATTGAGTCATGCATCTGGAAAGAATAGATGAAATATAAATAAATTAATTACCTTATTTGCTTGATTATAAGACAAGGTTTTTTTCCAGAGCACACACCCCTCAAGGGGTCTTATAATCAAGGTTGTCTTCTAATCAGACCTCAAATAGAGGTCTGACTATGAGACTAAGATCCAAATCCCCCACAGCGCTGCAGGGGACCTGGATCCTCCTGTCTGGTAAACTTAGCTGAGTGCAGGCAAAAGCGCGGGGCAGCAGCGGAGGTTGTCTACGAGCATCGCGCATACCTTCCCCGGACGCCACAGAGGAGAATTCCCTGCAGCGCTTCCAGCCGGCGAACGTCTGCTTGATGGACGCAGACAACCCCTGGTACTGCTGGCACTTCCGCCAGGGCTTCTATGACGGAGCACCGGCATCACATGACCTTCCAGGGCTAACGCCGCCCTCCACCCATTGTCCCCACCAGACACCAGAAGCACTGGTAAGTTTTGGGGGGGGGGGTTATATGGGGATTTTCTGGAGGCACAGTGCCCCATGATATGTCTTTTAACCCCTTTATGCCACTCTGCCTCCAGAAATGCTTTTAAACCCCCTATATGCCACTCTGGCATCAGAAATGCCTTTTAACCCCCTATATGCCACTCTGCCTCCAGAAATGCCTTATACCCCCCTATTTGCCACTATGTCTCATGATATGCCCCTGGCATATAGGTATAAGACATTTCTGGAGGCAGAGTGGCATATGGGGATTAAAAGGCATATCATGGGGCAGAGTGGCATATAGTGGGGTATATAGCATTTCTGGGGGCAGAGTGGCAAGCCTGGGGGCAGGTTGGCAAATCAAAGCAAATAAAAACAGAAAAAACATTTTTATCAATCATAGCTTTTATTAAATATGAAAAAGTAGTTTAAATGAATTAATATCTACTATTTAAACTTTTTTCCTATAGGGACGTCTTACGTTCAGTTTTTTTTTTTGCGTGGCCTGGAAATATCTATAACAGAATAAATCAGCAGCATTTATGGGCAGATGGAGTCATGGTGCCTGAGCTGCACACTGCTTGTGGCTGCGGGTATGAAATTTTACATGTTTTATTGAGAAAGTTGCTCTTTAGGCCTTATTACCAATGAGTGTGTTTTTACAATGCCCCCTAACATGCATAGAAGCAGAGCAACCACACAGTCATTCATAAGGAGGCGAAAATAGGACATTCGTCTGTAAATGGCTTTGAGTTTGGATGATGCGTGCAGCCCTATCACACAAACATTTGCAGCGCACAAGGAACATATTATATTAGGCGTGCCAGAAAGGCGCAGGGTATCTTGTTATTTAACAGTATTTTGTTTAGGATGGATGTATCTATGTACTTCCTCATCAATAGGTCTGTCATAGAAACATAGATCTCTGCAGCAGATAAGACCCATGTGGCCCATCTAGTCTGCTCATTTCTCCCGGTGTTTATTCGGTACTTGGTCTTTGGATTCAGCATAGCTTTCTGCTCCATGTATGTTGTATGTTTAATGGGCATAAATCTATCTTGATTTGTCATGTCAAATCATGTAACAATTAGGCAGTAATTAATGATGCATGTGTTCATACATAAACACGTGAAAACAGTCATGCTAAGGACTGTTGTTTACACAATTATTTAAACTCACATCCTACCAATCATGCACCCCTATTTTTCAGTATACAATTCAAACATAAAACACTCAAGCGTACCAAGCACTCTCAGGACAGATCTTACAAAACTATTGATAATGGGGCATTGTATTTAATAACAATGTAGACACCAGTAAATAAGAGTATCTAAACACAGGCGGAGAGGCAAATAACACGTGTTCGGTAGTTTAACTTGAACCGTCTAGAAACCCGTTTATAAAACACGGAGTAGGATTATCAGATGTGTTACAGGTGATTAAACCTAACTTTTTTTTTTTTGGGGGGGGGTCAGTTACGAAAAATCTCATACTTCGAGAAGCAATATTGCAAAGAGCAGGGGGTGTTGGCCACAAGGTCAAAATAGGCGGTACAAATCGATAAGGTAATTACCCCGTTTGGTAGATTCTTGACAATTAAGCGAGACATGATTCCCAGCTTCTTTTATTATTTGGTTCCAGATGAAGATTCACGTTTCGCTTGTGGGCGCCGCCATCTTGATTCCAGTCACGTGACGCATACGTAGTGCTAGTGCGCACGCGCCGGTAGCGAAGGGGGGTTTGCAGCCGGAGGGTATCTTCCTTCGATGACGTACGCCTGTTACGCATGCCCATGCCCATGCCCAGTTTCTGGAAGTAGCGGGTGGAATGAATGCCTAGCGCGGGATCTTTGGTGGGTCTGAACGTGTTAACGGTGTTCTACAACACCACGAGTCATAACAATGCATATGAAAAGTGACAAATGTGTTTTATAAATTAAATATTGCAAATACCTCGGATAGTTACATGCTGTAATAGGTCATAAAATCACCTAAATGATCTTAGTAAAGTCCCACTTACCTGACAAAGCCTCTAACCCACAAAGATAAATCTCCCTCTGTTTATTGTTGGGAGCATGTGAATAAGTACGTTTTTTAATGTACTTTGCACGTGTAAAGTTTAATTTTAATCACCAAAAGTGACCCTGGCGGAACCGGTTCCCGGAAGATTAAGGGTTTTTTTGTGAGGGAGATGTGAAGAAGCGAGGAAGGAAAAGGGTTGCATATCCCTTCAGGAAGTGCGGACCCTGAGGGCGAAGACCTGGGTGATTTGGTGGCTGCCATGGCGTCATTTCTCACTGATTTTACAATGAAACACTGAACCTCAGGGGGAAAAAAATAATAAAGTAGGCCATCAGTCACGGGCATGTTCTATGTAGTTTGTGTTTTTAGCTATGTATGCACTTTAATACATTTGTGTTTTGTCTCTTAAGAAAATGTGTAAAAGATTCTACGGAATCCCCTATATGGCCATTTCCACCGTCCTCCAGCAATTTTTGTGCAGGACAAATGTTTGCCTGTAATACTTATCCTATGTATACTTATCCTATACCCATGCCACTGCCCCATCATGTCCCCTTAAGCTCTTCCCACAAGCACACCTTATGAGAACAAGGGGGGCTCTAGGGTTAGTGGCATCTGGGTGCTGTATTTCTTTAACGCCCCCTGTTACTAACTCACTAGCACGCAAACTTGCTTTTAACACCCACTCACTCTACCACCATACACATATTTTTTTCCCGCCCTTCCTCTCACCCCCGACAGCCCAACACCATACACTAACACACAAACTCAGAATAACATTATACATTGACACCTACACACACAAGCTAACACAGAGAGCCTTATTTTAATACAATTTTTGTAGTATAAATAATACATTAAAATAATGAATCCTTTTGAAAAATAACTTTGAAAATGCTCTCCAAACCATTTCAGTTGACTGTATCTCATTTGGGCTCTTTAGCAGCCCACCAAAATTATCTATTTTTGGAGAGAAGAAAACCCAGGGTATTTCACTAGGAGCTTCTGGGCACTTATCATGCAACCAGTTGGTCACCAACCCCTTGCAAAAGGAGCCACAACATTACTTTTCACAGTGTCTGATTCCCCGCGTGACAGCGGGGAATCAATGTTTTTTTCACTTTTTGTACTTTTTATTGTCTGAGGCTCCTGATTGGTGTGACATCTTTACCTAATTTGCTTATTTTCTTTCCACAGCTAACACTGTACTACTCGATAATTGTTTTTCAAATGATTATATACATCGCATCCCAGCAGTATATAAACGAAACAGCAGGGGTCACTTTTATACTGATAGAACTAGCATTCACCTGACCACTATTACCGTTGATTCATGCCTTAGAGTTAAATCTATGTAAGGTTTTTGTTTTCTTATTTTTCAATGAGAAAAAACAAGGGAAGATGCACTGTATAGAGTGCTCCAAATTTAGGACAAATTGATTTTTTTTCCTGGTTAGCTAAAGTGAAATTGTAAGCTGTCTTTCAACATTTTTCCATATATAATGCTTTGGGAACTTTACAAGCAATTATAGCCCAGGCAATAAAAAAAAATTGCTGGCTTGGATGAAAAAAAATGTAACTGTAACTAGCTAACTGGTGCATATTTTCCCGTGTGCTTAAATGGGCTTTCAATGTTTGGGCTAGTACTGAGTTTTTACCTTCCTTTCTTTTTTTTTCTTTTTAGCACCCTGTAGATTTCAAACTTCTTAAATACTCCCCAATTATTCTCACAATTATGGGGGCAAGGTGTACATGGCCAGCAAACTGGCCTGATAAGTACAAGGTGGGCTGTCTTAAGCAGGGGCGTACCTCAAGTATTTGGCACCTGGGGCGGATCCTGTATGTGGCACCCCCCCCCAAGCACTTTAAAACTGCATAGCTTCTATCGTTATATACTGGCGCACACATTGAAGGTGGTACAGCATTACTGTTATCATTATATACTTAGGCAGACATTGACGGTGGTAAAGCATAACACCTAACACTATATACTGAGGCAGACATTGACGGTGGTACAGCGTAATCCCTATCACTATACATTGAGCCAGACACTGATAATAGTGCAGCATAACTCCTATCACTATATACTAAGCCAAACATTGAGGCCTAACACTTCATTATCTGGCTTAGGGTTGCACCGAAACGAAAATTCTGGACTGAAACCGAACATCCAGCATTTACCTGTCCAAAACCAAATATGACCCCCCACCATAAAAAAAATCTCACACTTTTATTTAAAGTAAGTAGTACAGCAAAAAAATAATAATATATATATATGATTGTTAACAGCAATCCCACTCCTATCATGCCCAGACATGCCCAGATTCCAGCATGTACTAGCTGACTTGGCATGATAGGAGTGTGATTGCTGTTAGCAATTATATATATATATTGTTATTATTATTGTTCACACGTGAACTCAGCACTGGAGGCATAGAATCAGACATACAAATCCCGTATTTGCAGGTATACAATAATAATGTATGGAAATATAGCAAGAGCTAAAACTACAGGCATATAGTTGCACAACCCAAAGCCAGCCCTGGCGTCCACACTGCCCACATAGAACCTGACCAGCACTAATTCACACTTTCATTCACATAATTAATTCACACAATCATTTATTCTCTCTCATTCACACAAATTTACACATTCATTAATGCATTCTCACAAACTCATTAATTATCTCCCTCATTCAGACAATTCATCTACACATTCATTTTTTCTCTCACTCGTTCTCACTATCTACCTCCCCCCTTCTCACTATCTATCTACCCCCCCCCCACTATCTACCCCTCTCCCCCTTTGTAGTTAAAGTTTTTTTACTTACCACCCTGCGGTGGGAGCACGACACTTCCGTTTTCCTGCTCTGCCGTGGCTTCCTGCTGGGCCGCTGCGCTGCTTCACTGCTGAGCGCCGAAATATGACGTCATATTTCGGCGCTCAACATGACATGCTGGCACCGCGATGGAGTCAAAGGCCTCCCGAAGGAGACTGAGGGGCGCCGAGCGGTTGCTAGGCGCCCCTCTCTCTCCTCCGTGTAAAAAAAACCAAAAAAACGATGCTGCCAGGGATCCAGACATGTGATCACCCTAGCCCGTGGCACCCCCCTGACGATCGGCACCCGGGGGCGGCCCCCCCCCGCCCCGCGCTAGGTACGCTACTGGTCTTAAGCTAGTGCCAGCGGCAGCTAACCCCCAGCTTTTCTAGCTGTTCCAAACAGAATACTCATGATACCCAATCATCGTTCAGATAGTATTTAATTTTATTAATTGAACAATAGAAAATGTTGTATTCTGTGTTGGTGCTATTACAATAGTGATTGCAAAGTTACCACTAACATAAAAGTGACAGTGTGCAAAATAAACAATAACATCAACAAGTATAAAACATGGATACAGTATGAGGGTTCTCTTGAATCTTAGAGTGTATTAATCTAGTTTAAAGTTATAATGGGACCGGAAGCAATCAGCCTTTTATCAAAGACTTTAATGCATATCATAGCTGCATGGGCCCTTTAAATTTCCATGTGGCATGTTTTGCAAATGCATGGGGATTTTACATTTGATGGTCCTATGTATATGGCATATTTAGATAAGTGAGTTTTTAAGTTACCTCGCTGATTGAACTATACAATAAACTAGGCCACCACAGACATTATTGCAGAGAAACATGCCAAGAATTTCTTTTTAAAATGCATACTGAAAACCACAATTGTACTGCTCACTCTTGCTTTAGTGAATAACCCAAAAGCAATAAGTAGTTTGACAACTATTACAACTTCTGATCAAATTTTCAAAGAATAATAATACCAATTTTGCTATATTTTGTTACAGTTTCGACCTTATTAGCTATAAGAAAGCTAGCTTAAGATACTGTTAGAATATATGTTTACAGGTCTATATTCTTTTTACACCGCATTTGGTAAATAGCAGTACAGTTTGCTACGTTGCTATGTACCAAATTAACCTGAATCACACAGGATTAATAGCTGGATAAAGCACATATACTCATACGTGATTTATATGGAAATTCTGTAGAATAACCGTATTAACAAGCAGTTATTAAAAAAATAAATTTAATTGCATTACATCAGTTCAGTTTTTGTACTCAACCTCTAAAGCAAGAATATGTTGTGATTATGTGTGAAGAACTCTTTACTATTGGAGGAGGTACCAAATAAAGACATTCATATGTCCCTGAGGCTCTTCACACTTGAATGGAAAACGTGAAGGAAAAATTGAAGACAAATTGAAGGAAGTGAGATTCTATGTAAATGAGAGGGGGTTGTATACCTAGTTTATTGGAAGACCCTTGTATTTTGTTTAATATCATGCTTTTTTGTGCAGATGAGTATTTTGTCCTCGTATGAGTGTCTAGTCCCTCTGGTACCTTGTCTTTGGTATTTGACTGTATTTTTTTCCTAGACTCTTGCCATGTTAGCAGCTGAATTCCTGGTTGCCTGCTGTGTTCCAGCTGTTCACCTTCAGCGTCCTACCCCTGCCTTGTCTCGCCAAGCCTGGTGTTCTTGCTTTCACTAGACCTAGGTGCAGTGACATATTTACCTTTGGGTGCTGCCATATGTGGGGCATTTATTTTTAAAATCTTTCATTTGGTCAAATATGTTTTCAAGTTGGATCATGATACATGGTAGCTATAGTATGTCATCATCAGTGAGACAAACCTACAAGCAGAATAATCATAAATGGTAAGACTGGCTGGACTGGCAACAGTTTCCTGTGATTAGTATATACTGTTATTATTTGGAGCAATCCAAGATTCCATAAAGTGACAAGATCCAAGTGATTCCAATGCTACAGAGACAGCTTCCATCTGATTCTCAAAGCCTTGCATGCTCAGAGTTACACGCAAGTAACGTATCAATGTATTTGTGCAGGGGGTTCAATGTGTCTATCAAGTGTGAGCAAATAATTTAGAAATGGCTTTTATTTTGCAGCGTGCAGAACAGCATGTTGAAAGGTAGGCAAGTAATCCAAATGTTTACTGATATAACACCTGTAAACGTATATGAGGTAAGAATTGTTTGTTGAGATACTAATGTACCCATGCACTATGCCCTTATTATTTGTTAAAAAACAAAACTATATTTATACTTTCGTCTTTGTTTCTCTAAACACAGTTTTGTTGATTAGTTGTCGTCACTGTTGACTCACCAAAGTTTTCATGATAGCAAATAAGATGCTTATCATATCTCAGATCTCAGTTACTGCTCAAGGTTTAATAAATAATACCCCACAGACTTCACTTTAAAGAATAAATCCAACAAAGCACACATCCAGTAGCTATCTAGTCTGACGAACTATATAGACACTATCCCTGAGGTTTGCAGTCTCCCTGAAATCACTATACGTTATGAAGACACAGTCCCTAGAAGCTTCTGCAGCAAGAGGGGCTGAGTTGACCCTACATAATGCATAGTTTTTCAACTAAGAAATGTTGGTTTCACCTCCTTTTTTAATAAATACACATCCCAGAAAGCTGTACCATTCTATTTTCTGTGAAAGCATGAAAACAGTATAACATATCAGCACATTGCAACAATACATCATATATATATTAGGCTTGTACAGGGAACTGTTATTTTTTTATTTTATGGATAAAATAAAGGCAAAGCATATAGTCTTAAAGATACATTTTGACACCCTGTACAGATATGTGTGGATTGATCAGTCCATAATATATGAAACATGAATCAAAGCCTCATTTTTAACCTTAAATTGATCATATTGTTGTTGATGAAAAAAGTATCATCTGATGAAAATTATATATTTATTATGTAAGCTGGCAGAAAGACAAAAATAGCAGCTATCAAGATTCATGTTACTGTTTTTCAATGGAAAATACTTAGTGGAATGAATACCAAGATGTACTATAATCGCAAAAGAGTGGCACTTATGACAATATATATATATATATATATGTATGCAAATAATATGAGCAATTCTCCTGTTAAAAGCACTGTTTCTCTTGTACATCAACATGGAAACTTCCCGGATCCTCCAAAAGAAGCTGTGACAAAACCTCCTTGTTAGACTCAGACTGCATAGCTAATTACAGATCAGTACCCAGAGACAAAGGTGATCACTCCATCCTAATCCTCGTGGATCTCTAAACTGCATCTGATCTTTCCTCACTAGTAGGTCACAGAGAGTGAAACATACAGCTCATACTCATCAGCTCCAACCGAATTAGCCTTCGGAGTTCCACAAGCTTCCATTTTGTCTCCCATGCTTCTCGCAAATTTACTTGCTACCACTGGGGGACATCATTAGGCGACATTGCTTAAGGCACCATTGCTATGTATCTGCCACACAACTCTACTTCTAATTTGCCCCAGATAATAAAGACCTGACATGCCTCATCAATAGTTGCTTAGCAGACCTCATAGAGTGGATGAATGCTAGCTTGCTAAAAGTGAAACTGTACAAAACAGAGTTACTCTTGGTGAGAGGACCAACAAGGACCAACACGGATATCTCAAGTTCCAATGGCTTGGAACTTGGAGGCTCTGAACTCCATAGAGGTACAAATTCACGGAGTGCTGATTGCTTCTGGACTGTCATTTAAAAAGCACAAACAGAGGTTGACTAGAATGGCCGAATGGAGAAAAAATGCCAATGGGTTTAAAGGGTATATGGAAAGGAAGAGTTTTGAAAATAGGATATTGGTGGAAAAATATGTTTAACCCCTTAACAACCAATGATGTGCTAGTCACTTTTTTATAGTAAATGAGACAATATGATACCTTGTGTGAGAAGAAAATTACAGCTAAACACGAGCACCGCAAAAGTGTTAAAACAGCCCTGGTCACTAAGGGTACGAAAAAGAAATAAAAACAGCCTTGGTCACTAAGGGTACGAAAAATAAACACAGCCTGGTCCTTAAGGTGTTAAATGGGGAGAGAGCAGAAGAAAATGGCGAAATAACAAATAGGAACACAAGGAAAATAGTTATCCTTTAAAAAAAGGATCCTTTGCTCTTGTAATGCCTAATGCAGCTTAAAAGCCTGTCGTGTTTTCAGAGCAAATGTGTTTCCAACAAGCCAAGGAACTCAGGACAGGGAATTAGTCCAAATGCATAAGGGAACTTTTGATGAATCCCCCATACATTTTCAAAGAAAATAATTTGCAAATAGTAATATGGCCCCCACCCCCTTCTATCAACACTATCATAATTTATGCTGTTTTAAGCTATCCAATTCAGTTTAGACAGACTTATTGTTTATTGACAGGTACAAAAAGGTTAATGTAGAGCAACTGTGGACAGCTTGAACAATGGCGAAGGTGACCTCTCACCTAAGGGCAGAGGAGACCTCAAACCTTCATGTCATTTCCAGGAGCAGGACAAGCGTGGATAGAAGGGCTGGTATTCATAATGACAGTGCCTGTTCGCCTGTACTGAACCTGTCACTGTTGCTGTCCCAGCTGCCAGGAAAGCACATAAAGAGCCTGCAGGGCACATAGTACCTGCTCTTGTCCGTAAGTCCTCTAAAGTGACGTGTCAAGTGCTGCCACCTTTTAGCGTCATCTGTGACCTTGGTATTTTCCCTCTATTGTGTACCACTTAGAAATTAACACTGCTTAGTACCTAACTTAGCCACTTTTGGGACTAAAACTTATCAGGACTTGGAGGGTTAGGTATATTCAGAGAGACATATGCCACTTTGGCAGTGAAAAAGTTATGGGTACACACAGATATTAAGTGGACTTCGATGGAATGGCAATGAAGACAAGGGTTTAATATTTATAAAAACAGCTGCTTAATTCATGGCATAGGATGTGTATGAAAGATCAGAGCTTACATAACAATTTGGAATCATATACCAATAAGTACATATTTAAATATTTTTTTATGATATGGAGTCAACTCATCAAACCTAAAGGTTTAATTAAGTTAACTTAAGCTTAGCATGTTCACCTTGATTTTACTATTGTGGGTTAGAGATCCATCGGTTCCTTTTTTTAAAAATTTGTTTCACTTACTGCACATGGGCATTTGATTTATGACAACATTTAATTAATTACATATTATTTAACTGATCTGTATTTATACCGTATTATCTTTTGGAGATTTTCAACTTAAGTTTTTGTTGAATCATTTTGACATTATTTGCTTTGCACATTTAGTGCTCAGTAGCATATTCTGGTCTAGGCCTAGGGTAGCACGTCCCTGACATCACTATACAATTTGAGGGACAAACCCCCGTGACCCTCTGCTTCAAGAACAGCCTAGCTGCTATAATGCATACTTAAGTTGGTCAGGACGGTTTTAAGAAATATCCCATGCTACATTTGCAGAGCCAACTCAAACCTTCACTAGGGTCTGCCTTTGATAATGCATATTGAAATCAGAGAGTGGAAGTTTTCAGCTCTCCTTCAGACCCTGTTTTTGGTGAATAGATCCCAAAGTCATAATGCCTATGCATGTATACACATAAAACACATATTGACTGTAATATGTGACACATTACTGAATAGGCCTTATTTTAAATTCTGCAGTGCAAGAGTTAAATAAAGTTTGGATCTTTTAAAACCGCGAGGAGTAAGAAAAGTCCAATTACCTACATCCTCTCAAGCACAAATTGGACAAAAAATGGTCACCAGCTAAACACTCCTCCTATTACACAGCTGCCTGAATACACCATTGCTCCTTGGCCCTTCCCTTACGGGTCATGAAGCTTTAACCAGAAAAGCATCTCTCTATCTCCACTTCTTGACCTGTTCCTTTTGTCTGTGGTTATTTCAGGAAATAAAAGCTTTTTAGGATTATATTTGTTTGCCCTTTCCATTTTTCAAAATGGATATTGCTGATCCATATACCCTTATGTCTATCCAGCCGAGTGAGTATGCCCTCATTTGAACGACCGAGAAGAATGTCTGTTTTCTTTATTTTGTTAACCCATTGCCTGCTGAGCATTTTGACATATAGTCTACCTTAATATAATCCCAAAGTCCCAGCATATCCTCAGATGTATGTGTGTGTAAAAGGAAGAGAAGTTACTTGTGACCAAAAATTTTGCAAACTTTAATGTTAATTTTTACTTTGTTTTATATATGAAATGCCTTGTTTCATTTTTATACTCATGGGCTACTTCAAGATTGAGTATTTTAACATATGCCTTAAAATGAGTATTATGAAAAATGCACATTTTTTATAGTGCATTCGAATGAAATGAGTACCATTCTATATCTTATTCTTCTTGTAACCTGTCCCCGTAGATATGATTTTTTTTATATATATAACTTAACATTTCATCCAATTGTTCATTGTTGCGTATTACAATAGGCAGTTTTAGATAATCACAGTATTATAATAACATAATGGTATAATAGATTATTTGTACAATTTGAAAATATAAGAAAACAAAATGAAAGAAATTAAATTATTTTAGCATACATGGTTAATTAAAAAACCAAACAACAATTATATGGTATAGCCTTTCATACTGATATGATACTATGATATCATATCAGTATGAAATGATATGATACTATGATAGTCACCCAAAAATGTGACATTTTATTGTCTTATATCTGATCTAAATTTTAAATTCCCACAATATATATTTATATTAAATTTCCAAGTAGAATCAAATTTATAATAATAATACAGCATAAACTTACTGTTATTTTAAAATGTAACATGCCTTGCAAAAGTATTCACTCTCCATTTTTCCTATTTTGTTGCATTATAACCTGGAATTAAAATGTTTTTTTTAATTTTGATTTCATGTCATGGACACAAACTAGTCCAAATTGGTGAAGTTAATTGAAGAAAATAAATGGAAAAGTGATGCATGCATATGAAGCCCCTAAATAAGATTTGGTGCAACCAATTAGAGGACTGCATTTGGATGCGGGTCCCATGGGACTTGCAAGCGCGGGCGGTTTTTCGGGTGTTGCGGGCAGGAGCGGGCAGTCAGACAATGTAATTGCGGGTCCCGGTAATCCTGCGCACTCCCGCAAGGCTGCCTTCGCATTGCTCCCACACAGAGTCTCTTCTCTTGTTCCGCCCAGGAACCCAGTGGGTGAGTGGGATTGACCACATATTTTGCGGGAGCGGGCGGGAGTGGAAGACACACACATTGCAAAGGTGGGCGCTATTGGTCAGAAATTCAATGGGAGCGGGATTAAAAAAACAGTCACGCGTAGGGCTCTACAACCAATTATCTTCAGAAGTCACATAATTAGTTTTAAAAAGTCATGATCTGTCACATGATCTCAGATATATATATATATATATATATATATAATATATATACACACACAGAATCTGAAAGGCCTCGGAGTCTGCAACACCATGCAAGCAAGCGGCACCACTTGTAGGAGCTCTCCAAACAGGTCAGGGACAAAGTTGTGGAGAAGTACAAATAAGGGTTGGGTTATAAAAAAAAATATCCGAAAACTTTGAACATCCCATGGCATGACAACAAACCTGCCAAGAGAAGGCAGCCCACCAAGACTCACAACCAGGCAAGGAGGGCATTATTCAGAGAGGCAACAAAGAGACCAAAGATAATTCTGAATGAGCTGCAAAGCTCCACAGTGGAGATTGGGGGACCTGCCCATAGGATGACGATATGCCACACACTCCACAGAAAAAAATAAAAACATGTTTACTGTTTGCCAAATGGCATGTGGGAAACTCTTCAAACATATAGAAGAACGTACCCTGGTCAGATGAGACTAAAATTCAGCATGTTGGCCATCATGGAAAATGCTATGTCTGGCGCAAACCCAACCCCTCTCCTCACCCCGAGAAAACCATTTTTATCGGCAAGAACTGGGAAACTGGTCAGGATAAACATCATGAAATCTATTGTACTATTTTTGAGTCATACTTTAGCCACTATTTATGCTCTGTTGGTTAATAGTTAAAGAGCTAGTCCACATACTTTGCTGATTATAACACTTAAATAACTAAATGCCATATTAGAAAAAAATCATTGCACAGATGAATGCCTACCTCTACCACATTTCTTGAAAAAAGTAGTTTTTCTAGGAATGCCTAATTGTCATGTGACACAAAAGCAGGCATTGATAGACTTGTAAATGAAAAGGCTTCTTACAAGTGTTTGTGTTAGCTTTGTGTGAATAAGATTTCTGAGGAAATAATAAAATGACAGGTTTTTATTCGCTTAATATTGTTAATCAGTGTTTTGTTTTAGCAGAAGAGCACCTTTAAGTTGGTAAGGTTTTGTTCTCTTTTTTACACTTATGCTTTAAGAGTTTATGTGTGTGTGCACATACATAAATAGCAGATAAGTGGTATGAGCTATCATACCCCTTTATTCATTTACAATGTGACCTTTACTATCCAGTGGGTGGCGCCAAAAGTCTTAGGAGCAAACCAAAAAGTCAAAGAAAGAACAGTGTGATGGAACATTACAGTGTATAAACACTGGACTTTCTTTATTCCTTTGACAATCTTTTAGCTGACTGCTTAGTTAAAACACAAAATGATGATCAGTGAGAACCCCTAAACGGTTACGTGCTACAGAGTAATACAAAACAGTTAATGGTTGCTTTAACATAATCACATTGTTCAGATGTTTCACTAACTAATGCAAGGTGTAGGCTACATGGTCTGTATTTTAGTGTTGTGTTATTTTTGTATTGGAATGTTGTGAAAACCTATTTTAGGCACGTCATGTTTCACTGCCAGGTATGTACCTTAACCTCTCTTTATTATTATCTTTTATTTATATAGCACCAACAATTTACGCAGCGCTTAATACAATACATATACTCAAGGGATATGACAAGACAAGAATTGACAGACTAAAACAAACCAATACATTAGGTGGAGAGAGCCCTGCTCGCAAGCTTACAATCTTGAGGGAATGAGGTGACAAACATAAGGCACAGAGAAAGGTAGTGTGGTGGTTGTATCAATGACAAGGAAGTTCTAGCAGCTAAGACGGTATGCTTCACTGAAGAAGTGAGTTTTCAGATTCTTGAATGTTGGGAGGGTGAATGATGAAGGTTTGGTGGAAGTGGATTCCAGAGATATGGGGCAGCCCGAGTGAAATCTTGTAGACGGAAAAAGGAAGAGGTATAAGAGAGGAGGAGAGCCTTAGACCATGGGAAGAACGGAAGGATCGAGTAGGAGAGTATTTGCTTATGAGGTCAGAAATGTATTGAGGAGCAGTGTTATGGAGGGCCTTATATGTTAGTACCAGGATTTTAAATTTAATTGTAAAGGTAATAGGGAGCCAGTGGAGGATTTCACAGAGTGGGGAAGCAGAAAATGAGGGACGTGCAAGGAAGATAAGCCTAGCAGCAGCATTTAGGACAGACTGTAGAGGAGAGAGTCGAGACAGTAGAATGCCAATCAGGAGAGTGTTGCAGTAGTCAAGATGGGAAATGATAAGTGAATGAACCAGAGTTTTTGTGGATTCATGGGTTAGGAATGGGCAGTTGCGAGAGATGTTTTTTAAGTGCAAGCGGCAGGATCTGGCGAGGGACTGAATTTGAGGGATGAAGGAGGGGTTAGAGTCAAGGATGACCCCAAGGCATCGGGCCTGGTTGGTAGGAGAGAGTCGTTTTGCTAATGGTGATAGGGAATTCAGGTAATTGAGTGGAGATGGAAGGAGGGAAGATAATGAGTTCAGTTTTAGAAAGATTAAGTTTCAGGTAGTGTTGTGACATCCATGAAGAAATAGCAGACAAGCAATTGGTGATCCGGGACATGAGAGATCAGGAGAAGTCAGGTAGATTTGGGTATCATCTGCATATAGATGATACTGGAGGCCAAATGAGTTGATTAGTTTGCCAAGAGATGAAGTATAGAGAGAGGACAGCAGAGGGCCAAGGACTGAACCTTGGGGGGCGCCAACCGAAAGTAGAAGGGGGTGATGATGTCTTGCCAGAAGAGCTGAGGGAGAAGGAACGGTTAGAGAGATATGAGGAGATCCAGGAGATATCTGTATCTCGAATGCATGTAGAAGCAAGTGAGTCAAGAAGAAAGCAATGATCAACAGTATCAAAAGCAGCAGATAGATCCAATAGTATTAGAACGGAGAAGTGACCTTTTGCTTTGGCAGAGAGCAAGTCATTGGAGACTTTTTTAGAGCTGTTTCAGTAGAGTGAAGGGGGTTGAAACCAGACTGTAGAGGGTCAAGGAGGGAATTAGAGGAGAGGAAGTTAGTAAGGCGATTGTACACAATCCGTTCAAGCAACTTAGAAGTAAAAGGAAGCCGAGAGATAGGGCGGTAGTTTTGTCTTCCATGTCTTTTCGTACCTCATGCTCCACTTTATGAACAATGGTCTCTGTAAATTGTTTTCGTAAAGTAAATGTAATTTGGAGCGCCAAATGCAAATCATTCTGTGTCCTCAGAATAATTTTAGACATGAGATGCGTGAAACACAGCATATGACTAGCAAGCATTTGAGAAGTAGGCCATCTAACAGTGAAATTAGCGAGAAACGTAACATCTAACACTGGTAGTAGCAAGAACGTTTACAAAGAAGAAACTTCTCCACTAACATGTAGAAAACGTTATATATGTTTCACAATATTAAACAATGTTTTCTGAACAGCACCAAAGCCCCCATCTTATCACACTTCATTTCATGCGTGTTTTTTCCTTAAAAATGTGTTGACTGGAAAATGTGGTAGTTCGGTCCTGTGCTTTATTGTGTTAGAGTTGGCACTCATTGCCCTTTTTAAACTGGGTTCTTTGGAAATATATAACATTGCAAATGATTTTTTCTTCAGACAAAGATTGAACTGCCTTCAAACTTCATAGGTTTCAACAAACAAGTTATTAATCTATATTGATGTTTTTATGAAGGGTGGGCATTGATCCTCAGGCATGTAAAAGAGACGATAGTAATTTGCCTTTGGAAATAAATGGACTAGCACAAGGACTAGAAGGGAAATCCCACCATGTTTGGTGGCATAGTTAGTTTGTAAGTAGGGTATGCAGTAATATGTCCAAAGTAGGTAGTTACTAATGAAGTAAAAGTGTTGCATGGGTGTCCTTAGTTCTTTTTTTACCCCACGTTAATAACCTGCAGTAGATACAATATTCTCTGGACCACATTACATTGAACAATACATGGCATGTGGTACAATAGATACAGTCTTCCGATCTCCAGGATACCAATTTGCAACAACAGCTTCACAAGTAGCAGTGAATCATTGGCAGGTGGTGAATACACAAAGATAAGTGATAAATAAATTACTATTTATGTGGTTTATAAGTGTATATTACCTATAAAATTAAAGGGACACTCCAGTGTCCCAGGGAGCCACCTAAACAACCATTGCATGTGCAGGGAGATTTGTTTGGGTGAATACACCTCCTGCATGAAAATAGCTAGGGGGTCAGGGAAGGGGGCAAATGCACATGGGATGAGTCTGTAGAATGCCCCATGCATTGCAAGGGGGACAGTATGAATTTGAAGGAACCTCTCAGCCGTCATATGCGTTAAAGTGTCTCTTATTTTAGTTAAATATACAAAAATAAGTATTGCTAGGATGCAACAGCAAGTTATAAACATGCATGTCGGAAGAATATGTCCATCAGGGCGAGCCTTATCGTATAAGCTGAGTAGGCAACTGCCTAACGTCCTAAACTTCCTTGGGCACTGCCACACGATTCTTCAAGGTCCTTTCCTATCTTGGCAACCAAGTCCATGTAAGGGCTCCAGAGTCATAGTTGGACTAGGGCACAAAGAACACTTCTGTCAGTCCTGGAGTCCCTCACATGTGTTGGCTAAAAGCGGCAAGGTAAATATTCTTGAAGCCGATACCAGCTCCAGAAATTTTCAGTTTCAGATATTTATAAGGTACATTGCATTGTACAGCAGGTACATTTGCACCTGCATACTACAATACTGAATCTTATTATCATCAGTATAAGTTGATCTTAATAATCTTTATTATACAGACAGAAAGTTTTCACTTGCCTATTTTAGCAGAGGTTGTGGTAGATCAAGATAATTTCTAGGAAAAGAGGGGAATAACTATGGTCACAATCAACCCAATGAATCAATTCATTTAGCAAGAGTTAAAAGAACAAGGATTAAATTGTAACATCTTTTGAGTTAAATACACCAGTTCCCCCAGATGACCTCTAGACAGATTAATGTTTATGGTTGATTGTGTGTCAGTTGTGGCAAGGGACTGAATACATCAAAACATTGGCCTGAGATTAGATAAAATCAATTCATGTCTTGCAGCCAGGGTATCTGGTGGGAGCACGAGGGTTAAGTTGGACCGCCACAGACAGGATGCTTTTCCTCTATTTGCTAAAACCCCCACCCAGGCCTGGAGCCACTGCCTTCCCTCATTAGGAAAGCTCTCACCCTGTCAGCTCTGGACCGCTAACAGGAGCTGACTGGTTTACAATATGGATCCCAGCGGGTGGTATAGAGAGGGGCAGCTTAGTTTATAGTGTTTGGACTAAGGATTTATTCTCATTAGAGCCAACATGAAGGTGATATGACCTGCACTCCTTCTGTATCTTCATAACTCTTGTGTTGTCCTTATCCTTCCAAATTTTCAGTACTTTTTGTCTCCCTCTTTAAAATGTTTTTTTTTATTATTCTGTTTAATCTATTGTTCTTTTATCCTGTATGTCTTATTTCAGTATGTACTGTTTATTCAGCTTAGTACCGGCAGTCATTATGTAGAAATATTTTCTGGATTATTACATTAAAAACTGTTACATTTTAAAACCGTTGGCATGTGGCTTCTGAAAAGTTTAGTTTGCATTGTAAGGTTTGAGACTGTTACATCTGGAAAAAAGACTTGTGAGGATCTTGATACCTATGTGACTCTTTAGCTTTGAATATGTTGGCCTAGTAAAAGGTAAAGCAGATCACTAGAGGTTTTCCCTCTAGTGTTGTAATCATGTAGGAGTACAAGAAAAGAGGTATATTTATATATTTCCATATAAAAAGTTAAATGCCAATGGTTTGTCATGCTCAGAAACTGAAGAGTCCTATCCAAATGATTTAGCACAAATTGTGGATTACGTTGGCATAGGCACAAGGCATATTTCTGAGATATTTACACTAGTCTCTTTCCTCAAAAAACATTGCTGCTGAATGAAAATGGTACCTAGAATTTAAGTCCTGAGAACATGCAGTTCAGAAGGCTTCTCTCATAGGATAACATAGCATACTGGAAAATATATATTTCTGATTTTTGAAATGTAGGATTTAGTTCAACTTTATACTGTAGAAAACCTAAAAATTTCCCTTTAGTCCATACGGCAGCCAAACCATTGATAAACATCCTTGTGCTTTAAGTAGGACGGTGCCAGCAAAAAAGACACTCCTCTCAACCTAAAAAAGAAGACGCTAGACCCCAATACCTTGCGAATAAACGAGACTGACTGAAAAATAGCTGCACACATATATTTATCATAGGAGAGGGTTAAAAATGGCAAGATGTTCCATGATGTCCTATGCGGCATTCAAACCGTGGGATATAGTGAGCTCATCCATAGAGTGGGTAGCCGTTACTGCTGTATGCAGAATTCCATGGCTGAAAGGTTGTCTGCTGAGGCCAGAATATCTAAGTTGTAATGTTAAATTAAGCTGCGGACACTGGACCCTGCTGCTCTGCAAATCTGATCCACAGCTAAGTTTGCCTTTTCTGTCACACGATGCCGCCATTCTTGTAGAATATGCAGGAATTCTGGTGGTTTTGTCTGAGCTAATTGTATTGCCGAGTTTACTACACTTGACAGTGTAAGGGTAGAAGCTGTCTCACCTTTTTCATTCCTGAGGAAGTTGATGAACAAACGTTCTGACTTCCTAAATTCTTGGGTGCCATCCAGATAAATCTGTACGCACTTCTAGGCTGTGCCATTTTGCCTCAATGCCATTAGCCAATGGCAGTACAATGTTTTGGTGAAAATTAGAAAAGAGTCAAAAGTGCTGAAATGTCGGCCAGTTCGAGACACTTTGAAGAATTCAACTCCAAAAATTTTTGGGTACAAGATATTCTTAATAAAAGATGATTCAAGCCTCTGAATTGTTCCTAGATTTGGTCAAAGATATTAATCACCCCAGAATCCACCCCTTGCTTCTCTACTACCTTTTAGAAACTAGGCCATCAACTGAATTTTCTTCTCATTCTGCAATATGTGATCCAGCCTGGGAGGTAGTGTCAAATACAGTCTTTTGGATATCAGTGGGACTTACGTGAACCATGGAATGTAAAGGCCAGATAGGGGTAATAAGAACAACCCAAACTTGCTCCCGCTTTATTTTCCTCAGCACCTTGGGAAACATATAGGCTAGATCATAATTCCATGTTGTGAACATTGTGCACAGAATTTATGGGTTGTCCCCTCTGTTTAGGAGCCCAAAATGGGCTATCTTGGTATTTTCTCTTGTGCAGAGTGATCCGCCTGGATATTGTGTTTTCCTTTGATCTCTATGGCCAAAGTATTTTCTAATGAATATTTGGTGCATGTGAGTGGGACTTCAAGTGATGCGAATGGGACTCCAAGTGGCCCATATATGCCCCCTAGCCCATAATGGACACATCTGTAGTGACCATTGTCCACTTTGGGGGCAGTAGACCTTTCTCTTTTGAAGGATTGCTGGATACAGTCCACCGTCTTCATGCTACATATACTTCCTGAATAGATAATTTCTCTTTTCCAGTCCTCTCTGAGATCAGTTTTACAAATCTCTGCAGAGGTCTTGTGTGCAAATGTGCCCAGGGAAGTTGCTGAAATCGTGACAGTAAAATATCCTAGGATTCTCATAGCTTACCTAATACTGCAACTTCCTGAGCTGCTTGGTTCCTGGACTTTGATCAGCTGTACTTTCCCAGGTGGCAGATAAGTTTTCATATTGGCGGAGCAGCTGACTCTGCCCAGGTACTGGATCACTCTGGTAGGGTAAAATTGTAATTTGGAATGATTTGTTATCCACCCGTAGCTTTTCAGGCAACATAGTTGTTCTATATGTTATTCTGTCTATATGTAATTGTAGTACTCCTCTCATATTTTCCTTTAGGAACCAATCGTCCAAATAAGGAACAATGTGGATTCCTTCTTGCCTTAGAAGGAAAGCAAGGGATACCATGATCTTGGTAAAAACCTAAGGGGCTGATGAAAGCCTGGAAGGGAAGTGCTATAAACTGGAAATGCTGCAGACATCCTCTGTTCTGGATTGCCAGATGTAAAAACCTCCTGTCTGACTACCAAATGAGAACATACAGGTAGGCATTTGAATAAGTGAAGAAATTGAATTGTTTCTAAAATATTCTTTCACAATGAACTGGTTAACAAAATGGAGACCCAGAACTGGTTATCAGCTTCCATTTATTTTGGGCACTAGAAAGGGGAGTATGACCCTTGAAATCCTTCCCCTTCTGGCAGGCCTCTTATTATAAATTTGACCAACCTTTTGATATAAGAAATTTTGCAGGTGGGTCCTGTTATCTGTTAAATACTTTTCCCATTGATTGTAGTAAAAGGAAAGCCTGACACCCACTGGAGGGTTTGGACCTCTGGCGTCAAAAAGGCTTTTTTGTTTTGAAAAAACGAAGAATTACCTCTTCTGCTACCAGGTTTATTTCTGCAAGGCTGTCCTGGCCTCCTGTTAAAGTAGGGATGAACTTGGTCTTTAGGCCTCTGCCCTGTACTTCTGCAGGATCGGAAAAATGTTTTGTTCCATCACCTGGTCTGTTCTTGTAGATTTTTTAATAGGGCAGCCAAATGTGAACTGAATACTTTTTCCTCAAATGGATTGGAAAATAGGCTATTCTTTGAAGCAGAATCTGTAGACAATGGCTTTTTATCTGCCAGAATGAGTGCCTTCACCGTTGCATCACACATGAAATTTAATGCCATGCATACATTCAGTATCATCTGGGCAACTGGTCTCTAGGAGTTTCATTCTTTATTGCCTCTTCTAACGTGTCAATCCATATTATGTTTGTCTTTTCTCCCAAAAGAGCCTTTGAGGACTGCGAAATTGCAGCCAAACGAGCCTTTCTCATACTGTCTTCTGCTTTCCTGTTGGGAAAAAGTGCTCTTTCCCAATCGGGCAATGGCAATGTCTACCTTAGGGATCCTCACCTGTCAGGGCCCGGGTAATCAGGTTTGGTAGGAGCCCCATTGCAGGGGATACCTGGGGTTCTATCTGCACACGGCGATGCATGATAACCGAAGGATAAGACAGACAGGCACAAAGGAATACACCACAGGCAGAATTCCAGGTAATGCTTTGTATTGTATATTATGGCAGGACAAGCAAATACAGGTCAAACAGTCTCTTAGCAAGAAACCGGACATATGGCAGCAAGCCCACTGGCAGTGCACACATCATGAAGCCCTCTGGAGGGGGGGCACGGCAGGAAGCCCACTGGCAGGGCTGAAGGCAGGAAGCCCACTGGCAGGGCTGAAGGCAGGAAGCCCACTTGGCAGGGCTGAAGGCAGGAAGGGCACAAGGTAGGAAGCCCACTTGGAAGGGCAAAAGGCAGGAACTCTACAGTTACAGGTACAGGTGCAGGGCCAAAGCAAAAAGGTCCACAAACTTCAATCCAAAGGCCCTGACTAAAGGGCAAAGCTGGATTAAAGAGGCAGGTTTCAATCCAGGAAACAAGGCTCAGCTGGATGTAATGATTAGGTCCCGGTGCTCCGGAGGGAGAAGGGTTACCCCCAGGTAAGCAGAGGCCGCTGGTCGGCTCGTTAGCCTACAGGGTACAGGCTGACAGGGTGGAATCCTGACATCCATGTTCTGTTTCTCAACAGGAAACAAGGCCACAAACTTCTTAGACACAAAGAGCCTTGACTTTAAGTAGCCCATTCTTCAAGCATTAAATTAAAGTCAAACACAGAGATGTGGTAGTATTCCATTAAGTTCTTTATTGCCTTCTTCTACAGGATAGTTTGTCCTGTTCCATGTCTTCATCTGAAGAACCAATATCCTCCTTTCCCGATCCCTGGTCTATGGAGGCATTTTCAAAACCCTTTGATAGTCTAATGTTCCAGCTTGAAAAGCCACCAACCATGTCTCTAAAAGTGTCTTCTGCACGTTGTCTTCAGACTCACCTTCTGTGGCCTCTCTTATTTTCTGTTTATATACTTATGTTACATAAGTTGATCAAATGCCTTGCAGATCAGAAGATTCATTTTGTTCTTTTTCATCTGCTTGGTGGAGCTGGGCCTGGAATATGATCTGGAGCAGGATCTGGAGCTTCAGACATTCTGAAAAATATTGCCAAGCAGGGGTGTAACTAGAAACCACCAGGCCCTTATGCGACCCCCCCCTCGGGTCCCTCAACTTCAACAGCTATTCTGTGCCATCTTTGCCCCTTGGCCCCCTCTCCTTCCAACATAAAACAAATATAAAACACAATATTACACACACTTACTCATACTCACTAACACACACTTTATCCCACCCCACTTCCACATCCATGTTCACATACACACAAGTACACATCCATGCTCACACACACACACACAAGTACACATCCATGCTCACACACACAAGTGCACATCGCATGGCCCAGCACATCAGTAACGACAAGTACACATCATGCTCGACACTCAACCTCACAAGGTCACATCCATGGCTCTCTCTCAAGCACATAACCGTGACACACACAGCATCAAGTAACATCCATGCTCACACACACACACAAGTACACAGTCATGGCGTCACAGCACAACACACCAACCAATGTACGTATCGATGCTCTAGCACTTACACAAGCAGCATCATTGCTACACACACTAACACTAAAGCTATACATCAATGCTCACGACACACACAAGTACAGCATCCATGGCTCACTACAACACATAGAGTAACATCATTCCCATATGCTCCACACACACACACATCGCAAGTACAACAACCATGTGCTCTCTCTCCACCACACACACCACAGTACACATGCCATGCTCTGCGATCACATCAACACACACAATACATATTCCGGCTCACGACACACTAAAGTACACATACCCTATGCTCACAAACACTAACACAAAGTACAGCATCCATGCTGCACGACACACACAAGTACAGCGATCCATGGTCTCACACACATGCACATATATCACCGATCCATTCGTCACACACACATCAGTATACACAGCAAGTAACAATCCATGCTCACACACAACACGAAGTACACATCCAGTGCTGCACACACTACACACCAGCACAAGGTACACATCCATGCTTACATACGTACATACACACACAAACATATATCCCACCTACCGCCCCTGCTTACCTATCACCGCTCCTGCAGCTTGCTATTCGACTGCTCACACACTGTGCGAACAGACTCTGTTTTACTGCGGGTTCACGTGACCCCCTAATACGCTCCTGTCTCCCCGTGCCGTTTCTAAAATATTTTGAACCGGTAGGAGGAGACAGGAAGCAAAGGCCGCACCGGTCCCCTAGAGGCACAGGCCCGGTCGCAGCTGCTGTAGCTGACCCTGTAGTTACACCAGTGTTGCCAAGCAATACAATAACACCATACATAGGAACTTTCAATGGACAGACATATGTGCAGATAGATAAGTGCATAAATCAATGGACATATCACAGTATGTACAGGCATAAAAGTGCTGCACCAAAGTCAAACAGCAAAATTGCTAGTATCTGAGTGAATAGACATACACAGTATGTTCAGACATAACACAAAACAGATACACATGTGGCCAAAATCGCAGACACAGGGGTAGCAGGCCACCAAACCAACAACCAGGTGGAAAAAGTCACTACCAGCATCCTTTTAAAATGTATTCCTGCCATTAAGATGTAGAACTTTCATTAAAATGTGGTTACTTCTGGTTCAGGTCCTGAACCGCCACCATTGCTTAAGGCGGCAAGAGGAGCTAGGAGCACTATTCCTCTGATGGGCACAAACCAAGATTGCCATCCTAACACCTGGCCTCCGCAGTAGCATATAAAATAACACAAGGTATGGGGGTTAATGTGTCTTTTTTTAGGTTGGGAGAAGCGTCTTTTTTGCCAGCACCTGTCCAATTTAAATCACAAGGATGTTTGCCCATGGTTTGGCTACACCGGATGCCAGAGAAGAGTAGGCTGCATCTTGCAACAAGCATATTGTTAGCAGTATAAAGACCTTCGACAAACCCTGCTCCTTCATTTCTTGCATTGTATTGATGTATATGTTTTAAAGAACATTAAAAGTATATTTTCCATAATTCAGTAGACTCATCAGTTCCAATTCCAATACACTCTTGCCCAATGAGTAAGTAGGAATTGGTACAACAGAAATTTGTTGGATATAGCCGACTTGGAAAGAATCAGCTGGCATCTGGCACTTTTTAACATCTAGAGTAGAGTATGTGTGAAAACCACATTTGCTGTCAGTGTGCAAAAATAATTCAGAACTTTTAGTGTATTTGGCATAAGTATTGCTTTCTTGAAACATATCATAAGGGAAGTTATAGCTATTTAATTGTAGCACATATCCAAAAATATTATAAAAGGTTGTAATCTCAATATATTTTTGCAAAAGTAAAGTAAGCTGTAAAATATGCATATTAAATGTTATAGAATATGGTAAAGGAAAAAATATGTCACTGTCTTTTAAAGGGACACAAATACATATTTTTAAATGCACATTAGTGTCTATTTTACACGCTCTCCAGTGCCCGTAACAGAATCAACATTGAGGCATACATTTGTTTTTATTTTGTTTATAGTTACAAAATGAGATTTTTGTCTTGTTTCCATTTCCTCTACTTGCTTTTGCTGACGTAGTTGAATATAGCTACACTATACGTAAATACATTACCTGTGCATTTTGGCTTAACTCTCAATAATTTGGGCTCCCATTAAGCTCATGTATTCAAAATGAAGCGCAGCAACTCCACAGCAATGAATACTGCCTCCTGGGTTTGGTGTCTCGAACCGTCATATTGCAAATAAATTGAAAGAAAAAAAATCCCATGCAGGCATGAAAAAACGTAACCTGATGTACCATCTGTAAGTATACAAAATAACCGTATTTGCTCGATTATAAGACCCTGATTATAAGATGACCCCTCCAAAATCAAACTATTAATTTAGGAAAAAACAAAAAGCCTGAATATAAGA